>JAINUG010000404.1:360000-370000 GCA_029706075.1 Aldrovandia affinis | reverse complement strand
GTGTCTCTGACTCTGCTGTGAGTGTCTCTGACTCTGCTGTGAGTCTCTCTGACTCTGCTGTGAGTGTCTGACTCTGCTGTGAGTCTCTCTGACTCTGCTGTGAGTGTCTCTGACTCTGCTGTGAGTCTCTCTGACTCTGCTGTGAGTCTCTGACTCTGCTGTGAGTGTCTCTGACTCTGCTGTGAGTCTCTGACTCTGCTGTGAGTGTCTGACTCTGCCATGAGTGAGTCTCTCTGACTCTGCTGTGAGTCTCTCTGACTCTGCTGTGAGTGTCTCTGACTCTGCCGTGAGTGTCTCTGACTCTGCCGTGAGTGTCTCTGACTCTGCTGTGAGTCTCTGACTCTGCTGTGAGTCTCTGACTCTGCTGTGAGTCTCTCTGACTCTGCTGTGAGTCTCTCTGACTCTGCTGTGAGTGTCTCTGACTCTGCTGTGAGTCTCTCTGACTCTGCTGTGAGTGAGTCTCTCTGACTCTGCTGTGAGTGTCTCTGACTCTGCAGTGAGTGTCTCTGACTCTGCTGTGAGTGTCTCTGACTCTGCTGTGAGTGTCTCTGACTCTGCTGTGAGTCTCTCTGACTCTGCTGAGAGTGTCTCTGACTCTGCTGTGAGTCTCTCTGACTCTGCTGAGAGTGTCTCTGACTCTGCTGTGAGTCTCTCTGACTCTGCTGAGAGTGTCTCTGACTCTGCTGTGAGTCTCTGACTCTGCTGTGAGTCTCTCTGACTCTGCTGAGAGTGTCTCTGACTCTGCTGAGAGTGTCTCTGACTCTGCTGAGAGTGTCTCTGACTCTGCTGAGAGTGTCTCTGACTCTGCTGTGAGTCTCTGACTCTGCTGTGAGTCTCTCTGACTCTGCTGTGAGTCTCTCTGACTCTGCTGTGAGTGTCTCTGACTCTGCTGTGAGTCTCTCTGACTCTGCTGTGAGTCTCTCTGACTCTGCTGTGAGTGTCTCTGACTCTGCTGTGAGTCTCTCTGACTCTGCTGTGAGTCTCTCTGACTCTGCTGTGAGTCTCTCTGACTCTGCTATGAGTCTCTCTGACTCTGCTGTGAGTGTCTCTGACTCTGCTGTGAGTCTCTCTGACTCTGCTGTGAGTGAGTCTCTCTGACTCTGCTGAGAGTGTCTCTGACTCTGCTGTGAGTCTCTCTGACTCTGCTGTGAGTGTCTCTGACTCTGCTGTAAGTCTCTCTGACTCTGCTGTGAGTGTCTCTGACTCTGCTGTGAGTGAGTGTCTCTGACTCTGCTGTGAGTCTCTCTGACTCTGCTGTGAGTGAGTGTCTCTGACTCTGCTGTGAGTGTCTCTGACTCTGCTGTGAGTCTCTCTGACTCTGCTGTGAGTGTCTCTGACTCCGCTCACCTGGAGGTCCTGCCTCAGGGAGGAGATCTCAGACTCCTTCCCATAGCAGTCAGACTGCAGTACGTCCAGCGTCCTGCGGGTGGCCTCCAGGCTCTTCTGCAGCTCGGCATTCTGGGTCCTCTCAGACGTCAGGTCCTGGGAACGGCGGCGAGCTTCTCCTTCAGCTTACCCTCCTCTTCAGCCTGCCACGCAAAGAGACCCAGCACTCATCAATATGACTGATCAATATGACTCACAAATGGGCCTCATCGAGGAGTTGTCACTAATATAACTCATCAATATGACTCTAAATCTGTACGACTGATCATCAACAACTCATCGATATGACCATAAAAAACCGACCCAACTCGATCTACTTGACCGGGAATCTATAAGCTACTCCATAGTTTGTATTCTGTGTAAGAATATAGTGTTCAGTATTTAAAAGAGACAACAATCAACAAAAGCAGCACTAAATCAAATCAAATGTACTTATTAAGCTCCCATACAAGTTACAGACCATATATTTAGCGAGTAGCCTGTACATTAAAATAATATTTTGTGATAATCATTCTGTCAATAACGTTAGCATTAGTTATTGTGTTTAGCGATTCTTGAAGTGTAAAACCCAAGGTAATTAACAGAATGCAATAGAGCTACATTTTGTCTGAATAAAATATTTTTGGTGTGTTTTGGACGCAGGTGAGTGTGTGTGTGTGAGTAAGGACAGTGTAAAGGTGTGTGTGTGAGTAAGGACAGTAAGGACAGTGTAAAGGTGTAAAGTGTGTGTGTGTAGTAAGGACAGTGTAAAGGTGAGTGTGTGTGTGAGTGTAAGGACAGTGTAAAGGTGTGTGTGAGTAAGGACAGTGTAAAGGTGTGTGTGTGAGTAAGGACAGTGTAAAGGTGAGTGTGTGTGTGGACAGTGTAAAGTAAGGACAGTGTAAAGGTGTGTGTGTGTGTGTGTGAGAGTAAGGACAGTGTAAAGGTGTGTGTGTGAGTAAGGACAGTGTAAAGGTGAGTGTGTGTGTGAGTAAGGACAGTGTAAAGGTGTGTGTGTGTGTGAGTAAGGACAGTGTAAAGGTGAGTGTGTGTGTGAGTAAGGACAGTGTAAAGGTGTGTGTGTGTGTGAGTAAGGACAGTGTAAAGGTGTGTGTGTGACAGTGTAAAGGTGTGTGTGTGTGTGAGTAAGGACAGTGTAAAGGTGTGTGTGTGTGTGAGTAAGGACAGTGTAAAGGTGTGTGTGTAAGGACAGTGTAATTCTTGCCTTCTTGGCATGCAGGGTCTGCAGGTTGGTCAACTGACTCTCCAGCTTCTTCACTTCCTGGCTGAAGGACCCCTGAGCCGTCTTCATCTTCTCCTGCAGCTGTTGCGTCCCCTTCTCCTTCTCCTTCAGCGCCTGCTGGCTCTGGCCCAGCTGTGCGGTCAGGGCAGTCAGCTGCAGCTTCAGGCCCTTCTCTGTCTGCAGGAGGGAGTCGTGGGATTAGTGGCCCGTGAGGGGCGATGGTTCGGCTGCTTCCAGTCACAGTTTTACACTGGCCGAAATTCAAGACGGAACAATGCAGCGTAAACCGTACACACATACGCACAGAGCGGGATTGAGCAAAAACGGTTGGCTATATATAACCTTTCTAAAGGCCCTGGAGGAACAGGGCGGTTCAGTTCTAAAGCCCCTGGAGGAACAGGGCGGTTCAGTTCTAAAGCCCCTGGAGGAACAGGGCGGTTGGGTATATCTTAAGCTTGTGGCCTGTTGCTCTTCACCTGAGGAACCGGATTCCGCCGCCTTCCTGCTCGAAAGCAGCCTCCTGCCTCTCTCACCTCCTCCTCCTCCTCCTCCTCCTCCTCCTCCTCCTCCTCCTGCCTCACCTCCTCCTCCTGCCTCTCTCACCTCCTCCTCCTCCTCCTCCTCCTGCCTCTCTCTCACCTCCTCCTCCTCCTGCCTCTCTCACCTCCTCCTCCTGCCTCTCTCTCCTCCTCCTCCTGCCTCTCTCACCTCCTCCTCCTCCTGCCTCTCTCACCTCCTCCTCCTGCCTCTCTCACCTCCTCCTCCTCCTCCTCCTCCTCTCTCTCTCCTCCTCCTCCTCCTCCTGCCTCTCTCACCTCCTCCTGCCTCTCTCACCTCCTCCTCCTGCCTCTCTCACCTCCTCCTCCTGCCTCTCTCACCTCCTCCTCCTCCTCCTCCTGCCTCTCTCACCTCCTCCTCCTCACTCACCTCCTCCTCCTGCCCTCACTCACCTCCTCCTCCTGCCTCTCTCACCTCCTCCTCCTGCCTCTCTCTCCTCCTCCTCCTGCCTCTCTCACCTCCTCCTCCTGCCTCCTCCTGCCTCTCTCACCTCCTCACTCACCTCCTCCATCTTCTGCAGCCGGCCCTTCAGCTCCGCCAGGTCCTTGTCTGAAGCCTCTGCCTTCTTGTGCAGCTGCTGCTGTGCCTGCTGGAGGGCCTTCTCCTGCAGGGACCACAAAACAGGCTGGAGGAACTCAACGGGAATCAGATTTCAACGATCAGAGAGACGGAACACGCATTCTCGTTGGATTCAGCACAATGCAGCAAAATTTAATACATAATATACGCCATTTAGCAGATGCTTTTATCCAAAGCAACTTACAGTAGTGAATGCATACATTTTTCAGTATATGTGGTCCCAGTGGGGATTGAACCCACAACCTAAGCGTTGTCAACACCATGCTCTACCTACTGAGACACACAGAACCATGCTCTACCTACTGAGCCGCACAGAACCATGCTCTACCTACTGAGACACACAGAACCATGCTCTACCTACTGAGCCACACATAACCACGCTCTACCTACTGAGACACACAGAACCACACTCTACCTACTGAGCCACACAGAACCACACTCTACCTACTGAGCCACACAGAACCACGCTCTACCTACTGAGCCACACAGAATCACGCTCTACCTACTGAGCCACACAGAATCACGCTCTACCTACTGAGCCACACAGAACCATAATTGAAATGTAAAGTCTCATTCACGCACCTTCTGCTCGAGAGCGGTCTTGCTGCTCTTCCTCTCCTGGTCCAGTTGAGTGCGGTTCTGGTTCAGGCTCTGCTTCACGCCGTTCAGCTCCTGCGCCAGCGCTTCCTGGTCCTGCCGGGCCTCCTTCTGCAGCGTGGCCTCCTGGCTGCCCCTCCTGCGCCAGCACCTCCAGCCGACCCTGCAAGGCCACCTTCTCCTCCTCCCTCTGCTGCAGCTGCTGCTGTGTGTCCACCAGGGCGGCGCTCTGCTTCTTCAGGGCCTTCTGCAGCTGGGCAGCCCTGAGAGACAGCAACAGGGTGCAGGACAGACAGACAGCCTCAGAGGGCGTAGAACAGTAATGGGGCGTGGCTTACAGTGACAGGCTGGACATCGGGACATACCGGCGAGCAAAAAGTAAAGATGACTTCAAAATAAGATTTGGAGATTTCCCTTCAATGTACGAAAACGTACAACATTTTAAGCATTTAGCAGACGCTCTTATCCAGAGCGACTTACAAGATGTGCATTAATACATGGTAAGAACAATCATAGTTTGCGCAAGAGATCAGTGCAGTAATACAGTAATAGACATCATTGCAGGCAGGTTAAATTCCTTAATGTGACATTGCAGTAAACTATCCGTCTGTAAAGACGTCTAAAGTATGAAATGTGAGGTGTGTAAGTTGGCGTGGATACGTGCGTGCGTGTGTGTGTGTGTGTGTGTGCGCGCTGAGGGCGATGGGGGCGTGTGTGTGTGCTGAGGGGCGATGGGGGCGTGTGTGTGTGTGTGTGTGTGTGTGTGTGTGGGTGTGTGCTGAGGGGCGATGGGGCGTGTGTGTGTGTGGGGGTGTGTGCTGAGGGCGATGAGGGTGTGTGTGTGTGTGTGTGCTGAGGGGCGATGGGGGGCGAGTGTGTGTGTGTGTGTGCTGAGGGGCGATGGGGGCGTGTGTGTGTGTGTGTGCTGAGGGGCGATGGGGGCGTGTGTGTGTGTGTGTGTGTGTGTGTGTGTGCTGAGGGGCGATGGGGGCGTGTGTGTGTGTGTGTGCTGAGGGGCGATGGGGGCGTGGGTGTGTGTGTGTGTGTGTGTGTGTGTGCTGAGGGGCGATGGGGGCGTGTGTGTGTGTGTGTGTGTGCTGAGGGGCGTGGGGCGTGTGTGTGTGTGTGTGTGTGTGTGTGTGTGTGCTGAGGGGCGATGGGGGCGTGTGTGTGTGTGTGTGTGTGCTGAGGGGCGATGGGGCGTGTGTGTGTGTGTGTGTGTGTGTGTGTGTGCTGAGGGGCGATGGGGCGTGTGTGTGTGTGTGGGTGTGTGCTGAGGGGCGATGGGGGCGTGGGTGTGGGTGTGTGTGTGTGTGTGTGTGTGTGCGCTGAGGGCCAATGGGGGCGTGTGTGTGTGTGCGTGTGTGTGTGGGGGTGTGTGGAGGCCGTACCCCTCCTTCTCCGTCTCCAGCTGGTGGGTCAGCTTCTGGACGGTGGCCTCCGCCTCGGTGCTGCGCTGCTGGGCCTCCAGCAGGTCCTGCTGGGCCTGGTCCCGGGTCGCCCGCAGCTCCTGAACCTCCGTCTCCAGCTTCTGTGGAGAGAGGGGCGGTCAGAACCCACACCCTTCTGTGGAGAGAGGGGCGGTCAGAACCCACACCCTTCTGTGGAGAGAGGGGCGGTCAGAACCCACACCCTTCTGTGGAGAGAGGGGCGGTCAGAACCCAAACCCACACCCACACCCACACCCTTCTGTGGAGAGAGGGGCGGTCAGAACCCACACCCACACCCTTCTGTGGAGAGAGGGGCGGTCAGAACCCACACCCACACCCTTCTGTGGAGAGAGGGGCGGTCAGAACCCACACCCACACCCTTCTGTGGAGAGAGGGGCGGTCAGAACCCAAACCCACACCCTTCTGTGGAGAGAGGGGCGGTCAGAACCCACACCTGCACCCTGTCCCAGTCCCATGACCCTACTGACTACAGCTCTCCTTCAAACTGATCCTGACTACAACTAACTCAACAGTGTAGTATAGTGGTTAGGGAGCTGGGCTTGTAACTTAGAGGTTGCAGGTTCAATTCCCAGGTGGGACACTGCCGTTGTGTACCTTGAGCTAAAGGTACTTAACCTGAGTTGCTTCAGTAAAATATCCAGCTGTATAAATGGATTGTATGTAAAGAAATATAAACTGTGTAAGTTGCTCTGGATAAGAGCGTCTGCTAAATGTCTAAAAATGTAAAATGTCAAATCCCAACCTAAACCCAGATTAATGTGCGCAGCCCAGCTGAAAGGACATCACATGCATGCACCAGGTTTCAGGAAGGAAGCCGCCTTTAAACTGGAAAGATTACACTTTTGGAATATGTTTTAAAAGTGGTAATGGTAAAATAAAAATATATAAACATTCCCACCATTCAGGGAACATTCTAAACATTTATTCTTATCTTTTACACTTTTAAATAGTAAACATTTAACACACCTGATGTTCAGTGGACAATTTTAAACGGCGACTGAAAACGTTTAAATCTTTTTAATCAAGCTAATAATTAGCAACACTTAATCATTTATTTTAGCCACTTTTTATTTATTTATTTTATAGTATTATTATTTAATTGCTTTATTCTTTTACGTACATGATTTTCTCTACGCCATTTGGATTGTGTGGTTTAAAAAATATATATATATATTATTATTTTGTCTCTATTTGTACTGAAATGCAAAAGCACTTTGAGTTGCAGTTTGTATGAAAGGTTATTATTAGTATTAGTAATGGACTCAGGTCCATGGGCTGGCAGTGTAGCGTAATGGTTAGGGAGCTGGGCTTGTAACTCAGAGGTTGCAGGTTCGATTCCCAGGTGGGGGCACTGCTGTTGTACCCTTAAGCTAAAGGTACTTAACCTGAACTGCTTCAGTAAAATATCCAGCTGTATAAATGGATTGTATGTAAAGAAATGTAAACTATGTAAGTCGCTCTGGATGAGAGCGTCTGCTAAATGCCTAAAATGTAAAATGTAAATGTAAAATGTAAATGTAAATGTAAATTGTAATGTAAATGTAGGTCAGTTCAGTGCCTGATCTGCAGCTCCACACACCTTGACCTGAGCCTCCAGCTTGTCTGCACCCTGTTCCCAGGTCAGTATCTTGTCCTTGTGCTCCTTCAGGCTGCCCTCCAGCTGGCCACAGAGATCCTGCTTCTCCTGCAGCCTCCCACTGACCTCCGCCAGCTGGGCACCTTCAGCAGCTCCTACGGGCACAGGCAACACATCAGCCACCTCAATCAGGGCAACAGGGTCCTTCACCAGCTCCTACGGGCACAGGCAACACATCAGCCACCTCAATCAGGGCAATAGGGGCCTTCAGCAGCTGTGTGAAAAACACTACAGTATCTCCCGTAGCTCAGTGGGTAGAGCGTGGCGCTGGCAACGCCAAGGTTCTGGGGTTCGATCCCACGGGACTACATGTCCGTCGTTCGGATGGGACGGTAAAAACCGAGGTCCTGACTCTCTGTGGTCATAAAAGATCCCATGGTGCTTTTATAAAAAGAGTAGGGTGGTGTGTGTATGTGCGTGTGTGTGTCTGTGAGAGAGTGTGTGTGCGTGTGTGTGTGTGTGTGTGTGTGTGTGTGTGTGTGTGAGAGAGAGTGTGTGTGGGGGGACACTGTGGGGGGCATGAGCGCCTGCGTGACTCAGACAGCTGGTATTTCCGTGGCCAGGATTGCGAGAGGAATGTTAGTCCCAGGTGTCTTCATTTATCTATGAATGTTAATTGGTTTGAATAATTCACTCGACGGATTGTGTTTGTGTGAGTGAGTGTGTGTGTGTGTGTGTTTTTGTGAGTGAGTGTGTGTGTGTGTGTGTGTTTGTGTGTAGTGAGTGTGTGTGTGTGTGTGTGTGTGTGTGAGTGTGTGTGTGTGTGTGTGAGTGAGTGTGTGTTTGTGTGAGTGAGTGTGTGTGTGTGTGTGTGTTTGTGTGTGTGTGAGTGTGAGTGTGTGTGTTTGTGTGTGTGAGTGTGTGTGTGTGTGTGTGTGTGTGTGTGTGTGAGTGTGTGTGTGTGTGTGTGTGTGTGTGTGTGTGTGTGTGTGAGTGTGTGTGTGTGTGTGTGTGTGTGTGTGTGTGTGAGAGAGAGTCTTGCTGTGGTACGTGTGGGGTGACTGTGTGGACTGTGCCACTGAAACGCAGTGGAAACGTGTGTGAGGTGGAAGCGCCTGAAACGCCTGTGAGGGAATAAAGATCCAGGTCTGGAGACGGAGAGATCCACTCTGAGAGATCCACTCTGAGAGATCCACTCTGAGAGATGAGATCCACTCTGAGAGATGAGAGATCCACTCTGAGAGATGAGAGATCCACTCTCTGAGATCCACTCCGAGAGATCCACTCTGAGAGATGAGATCCACTCTGAGAGATCCACTCCGAGAGATCCACTCTGAGAGATGAGATCCACTCTGAGAGATCCACTCCGAGAGATCCACTCTGAGAGATGAGATCCACTCTGAGAGATCCACTCCGAGAGATCCACTCTGAGAGATCCACTCTGAGAGATCCACTCCGAGAGATCCACTCTGAGAGATCCACTCCGAGAGATCCACTCTGAGAGATCCACTCCGAGAGATGAGAGATCCACTCTGAGAGATGAGAGATCCACTCCGAGAGATCCACTCTGAGAGATGAGAGATCCACTCTGAGAGATCCACTCTGAGAGATGAGAGATCCACTCTGAGAGATCCACTCTGAGAGATGAGAGATCCACTCTGAGAGATGAGATCCACTCCGAGAGATCCACTCTGAGAGATCCACTCTGAGAGATGAGAGATCCACTCCGAGAGATCCACTCTGAGAGATGAGAGATCCACTCCGAGAGATGAGAGATCCACTCCGAGAGATCCACTCTGAGAGATGAGAGATCCACTCCGAGAGATCCACTCTGAGAGATCCACTCTGAGAGATGAGAGATCCACTCTGAGAGATGAGAGATCCACTCTGAGAGATCCACTCCGAGAGATCCACGCCGTGTCACCTGCTGCTCCCTTCACACCTGGGGGTCGTCACGTGGCAATGTGTCAGCCACCTAAAGGTGTGTCAGCCACCTAAAGGTCCCCACAGCCCGCCTTAGGGTCGTCCCCACGGAGACAGGCTTTGCATTAGCCACCCGAGAGACAGACTACAAGAACATCAGGCCAGACTTCGGATGGTCATACTCACTAAACCTCTGGGACCCGGTCACACCCACCTGCTGTTTGTCCTGCAGTGCATGCTGGGCCGTCTCCAGGTGGTTCTGCAGGTCGACCCTCTGGGCGCTCTTGGCCGCCTCGGTGGACAGAAGCATCTCAGTCTTGGCTTTGAGCTGTGAAACACCAGATGGGCTTTGGGTTTAGACTCGGGGGAGCAGACTGGGGTCGGGCTCTGGTGTGCAGTGGTCACTGCAGTGTTCCCTGCGAGAGTGTGTTTGTGTAAACTGGTGTTCGACAACACCTGAAAAGTAATGCAATGTTGAATTGGAGAGTATTCGTGTAAATTAGTATTTGGTAAGACTCGGTATACTGCAGTGTTTAACGTAAGTGTGTCTGTTTAGAGTAGGGTTTGCTGAAATGTAACGCAGTGTGTAAGTGAGTGTGTTTGTGTGTACTGTAGGTGTGTAAGTGAGTGTGTGTGTGTGTATTGTAGGTGTGTAAGTGAGTGTGTTTGTGTGTATTGTAGGTGTGTAAGTGAGTGTGTGTGTGTGTG
>JAINUG010000404.1:350000-355000 GCA_029706075.1 Aldrovandia affinis | reverse complement strand
GTGACCGGCGATGTCGAAGGCGAAGCATCGTCTCCTCCGAGACGGCACTCGTCAAGCCGTCGACCGTAACTCCGGCACCCCAGAGCCACTCCTGTACGCAGCGAGCTCATATCGGCTTCCCTCCCCCCTCCCTGGGTGCAGACAGCAAACAGCCGCCCCCTAGTGGCACTCCCGGCCAGAGCCGACTCTGGCGCGACGGGGCTCCTAACGTGTATTAATGCACATGTTGTAAGTCGCTCTGGTATAAGAGCGTCTGCTGAATGGTGTGAATGTAAAAAGGCCTCTGACCTGGCTGATCTCAGACTGCTGCTGCCGGCCCTGCTGTTCTCGCTCCTCCCTCTGCTGCTGCAGCTGCTTGGCTTCGCTCCTCAGCTGCTGGTGGCTGAGCTCCAGCTCAGCCAGCTCCTGCCTCAGCCTCCCGCCCGCCTCTCCCCTCTCGCCCAGCTCCGCCTGCGCCCTCTGCAGGGAGGCCTCGGCCGCCGCCGCCCGCACCTGCAGCTGCTGCAGCTCCAGCTCCCTCTGGTGGAGGGAGGACTGCAGGCCCTTCCCGCTGGCCTGCTCTGCGCTCAAACGCTCCTCCAGGTCCTGGCACTCACGCTCCTTCTTCCCCAGCTTGTTCGACAGACCCTGTGGAGTCCAGGTCCTGTGTCACTCCCGTGGAGTAGGCCATGGGGTGAGACTCAGTCCCCCTGTGGAGCTTGGGGTGAGACTCAGTGAGTCACTCCCTGTGGAGTAGGCCATGGGGTGAGACTCAGTGTGTCACATTTTATTTTTTAATTATTATTATTTATTTTTATAAATTTTGTTTTGTGAATTCGCTGCTGTAGCCCTGAGACCAGCAGTGACAAAGGTGATGTATCTCCTCCTCTGAGCCGGCACTCACCAAGCTGTCGACCATAACTCCGGTACTCCAGAGCCACTCCTATACGCAGCGAGCTCATATCGGCTTCCTTCCCCCCTCCCTGGGGCAGACAGCCAATTGCCGCCCCCTAGTGGCGCTCCCGGCCAGAGCCGACTCTGGCACGGCCGGTGGAATCGAACCCCGATCGCAGTGGCCAGCGTCGACCACCTGGGAGACCCACATTTTATTCTTTTACTTTCCCCCCCAGTTCAAATTAAAATCAGAGAACGTGAGCTGGGCAAAATACCGCCTGATTCCTTTTTAAAATGGTCACGCAGTTTAGGCAAGCTTTAGTAAATCAGATGAAACACCTAATCAGCCTAATTCACAAAATCTCCACCCTGTTTTAGCGTGGTTACCTGGCTGTGTTGCTGTGGTCACCTGGCTGTGTTGCTGTGGTTACCTGGCTGTGTTGCTGTGGTTACCTGGCTGTGTTGCTGTGGTTACCTGGTTGTGTTGCTGTGGTTACCTGGCTGTGCTGCTGTGTTGCTGTGGTTACCTGGCTGTCACTGTGGTTACCTGGCTGTGTTGCTGTGGTCACCTGGCTGTGTTGCTGTGGTTACCTGGCTGTGTTGCTGTGGTTACCTGGCTGTGTTGCTGGAGCTGGTGTATCTCCTGTGTGTACACGGCCGCCTCCTGGGGCCCTTTCTCCAGCTCTGCCTTCAGCTGGGAGACGGTCATCTGTCACACACACACACACACACACACACACACACACACACACACACACACACACACACACACACACACACACACACACACACACACACACACACACACACACACACACACACACACACACACACACACACACACACACACACACACACACACACACACACACACACACACACACACACAAATTGTAATTTTTTCCAGGGAACTCAAAGCTTTTTTATTTTATTTTATTTTTGTCCCGTGTGATCGAACTCACAACCTTGGCATTGCCAGCGCCATGCTCTACCCACTGAGCTACGGGACAGATGATTATCAGTGATTTCCACGTTAAACTACAGATGATTATCAGTGATTTCCACGTTAATCTACAGATGATTATCAGTGATTTCCACGTTAAACTACAGATGATTATCAGTGATTTCCACGTTAAACTACAGATGATTATCAGTGATTTCCACGTTAAACTACAGATGATTATCAGTGATTTCCACGTTAAACTACAGATGATTATCAGTGATTTCCACGTTAAACTACAGATGTTTTTCAGCCCCAATCTGCCCCTCAGGCCACCTGACAGGAAGTAGACCCGTAGAGGCGGTTACCTCAGAGGAGGCGTGGTCAGCCTGCAGCTGCTGGCATTGGCTCTTCAGGCGCTCTGACTCCTCCTCCCTCTCGCGGGTCATGCTGTCCATCAGAGTCTGCACCTGGATCAGCTCCCGCTGCAGAACCTCCACATCCTCGAACCCCGGCCTCTGCAGCTGCACACAGACAGGGGTGTGTGTGTGAGTGTGTGTGTGTGAGTGTGTGTGTGTGTGTGTGTGTGAACCCCGGCCTCTGCAGCTGCACACAGACAGGGGTGTGTGTGTGTGTGAGAGAGTGTGTGAGTGTGTGTGTGTGTGTGTGTGTGAGTGTGAGTGTGAGTGTGAGTGTGAGTGTGAGTGTGTGTGTGTGTGTGTGTGTGTGAGTGTGTGTGTGACAGTGTGTGTGTGTGTGAGTGTGTGTGTGTGTGTGTGTGTGTGTGTGTGTGTCTGTGTGTGTGAGTGTGTGAGTGTGAGTGTGAGTGTGAGTGTGTGTGTGTGTGTAGGGGCGGTGTGTGGTGTGTGTGTGGGGGCGGTGTGTGTGTGTGTGTGTGTGTAGGGGCGGTGTGTAGGGGGGTGGTGTGTGTGTAGGGGCGGTGTGTAGGGCGGTGTGTAGGGGCGCGGTGTGTAGGGGCGGTGTGTGTGTGTAGGGTGTGTAGGGCGGTGTGTAGGGGCGGTGTGTAGGGGTGTGTGTGTGTGTGTGTAGGGCGGGTGTAGGGGCGGTGTGTAGGGGGTGGTGTGTGTGTGTGTGTGTGTAGGGGCGGTGTGTAGGGGCGGTGTGTAGGCGGTGTGTAGGGGGCGGTGTGTAGGGGGTGGTGTGTAGGGGGGCGGTGTGTGTGGGCGGTGTGTGGGGCGGTGTGGGGGCGGTGTGTGTGTGTGTGTGTGTGTAGGGGGGGTGTGTGTAGGGCGGTGTGTAGGGGGCGGTGTGTAGTACCAGCTCAGCCTGGCAGCGCTCCCTCTCCTGTGTCTCTCTCTGCAGGTCCTGGTTCAGGCTGGCCGCTCGCTGCTCTGCGGCCTCCCTCAGACTCTTCTCCTCATCGTAGCGTGACTTGATATCTGCGGCCAGGACAGGAGGCAGGACAGGAGGCAGGACAGGAGGCAGGACAGGAGGCAGGACAGGAGGCTCGGTAAGTTGGCCGGGACAGTAGAAACAATTACCTTCTGGGGGGGTTTTGGCCATGTATTTTTTTCAAATGTAGTTTTACATTTTTTCCTTGTTTTTCTCCCAATTTGGTTGCCAATTATACCCTCTATTTATCTCAATTCCCCCCCCCCATGAGCCCACCGCCCGTCCTCCGGGTAACAAGTACATTTTTCCGGGCTCCTCGACGGACCGGAGCCGCTCACCCTCCCCCTCCCCCTCCCCCTCCCCCCTGGGGCGGACAGCCAAACACGCCCACTATCGGGGCTGACGACCAGGGCCAGTCTGGTAGAGACGAGTTTCAAACCGCGTCCCTGACAGGCAGCGCACACTCATATCGGACCAGCCAAAATACAGTGTGTTAGACCGCTACGCTATCCACCACCCTGCTGATGTCATAATGAGCAAACTCTACTAACCAGCTAACTAACGTAAACGGTTAGCTAGTTAGCTTACTAAGAAAGCAACCTTAACAAATGTGTTGGTTAATTTGTTGTATGTAAAGCCTTAAATACTATACTGCCATTTCTAAGCTTTGAAAAGTCTCCAAAGGCAAGTCAACTAAAGTCAACTAAGCGTTCTCATCGTTTGACTCCTGGAGCCGCATGGCAGCACTGCTGCTGGGACCAGCCCAGTGCTCCTGACCGAGCCGTCACTGCCCACCACAGATCCAGTGCATTCTCACCCATTTTACACACTGTGTCCTGTCTCTCAAACAGCCTCTATTCCCTCCTTTAAAAAAAGTACTGAATGAATCTCCAGTTTTTCTGTATAAATAACTGTAAAGACATCAGCATTAATTGACACGTTTAGGCAGCAAAATGAATAATTAACAATGAGTGAGTGACATGCTTTTTTAATGCAGCGTTCTCACGCTCGCGTTTGTGGATACTGACGGGAAAGCACACAACTGGTTTCTCTGCTATTTTTGCACAAGAAAGAAGTTCAGCTCTGATCCAAGTAATCAAGTGATCAGACTGTGAAATACTTGCGTTCAATAACATTCAACAGTCAGTCAATTAAGTGATCACCCTGTCCAACCTGGCTATAGACCAGCGCATTTCCAAATCACTCCCTCATTCCCTGATCTGAGATCAGTCACCGGTCACCCCTGTCTCACTGAGGGCTGAGCAGAGCTGATCCAGGGTCAGCTGTACTTGCCCACGATCTCGGTGGCCAGCTGCGCTGCTTTCTGCTCAAACAGGTCCTTCATCTGTTTGATGTTGAACTTCTCCGTCTCCACCTCGTTCAGCTTCGTCTGCAGCTCTGAAACGACCGGCACATATTCACCCACACGGTCCCACCTCACACTCACTCTCACGCTCACTCACGCTCACGCTCACGCTCACTCACGCTCACACTCACGCTCACACTCACACTCTCACGCTCACGCTCACGCTCACACTCACACTCACACACACACACACTCACACTCACACGCACTCACCCACACTCACTCCCACCTCACACTCACTCACACTCACACTCACACTCACACACACACGCTCACGCTCACTCTCACGCTCACACTCACACTCACACTCACACACTCACACTCACACACGGTCCCACCTCACACTCACTCTCACGCTCACTCTCACGCTCACACTCACGCCCACACACTCACGCTCACTCACGCTCACACACTCACGCTCACGCTCATGCTCACGCTCACGCTCCCACCTCACGCTCACGCTCACAC
>JAINUG010000404.1:265000-340000 GCA_029706075.1 Aldrovandia affinis | reverse complement strand
GCTTGAAGATACTACACACGACGCCTTAATCACAGCCACCGCCAACACAGAGACAGAGCCCACAGCAAAAGTGCAAGAAGTATGACTAAACAAATATATGCTGCATACAAACGACTGTACAGATGCCAATCTATGGGGTGACTTTGATATAGAAATTGAAGGCCTCAGTATATTCACAACCCATAAGTGAATAATGAGTGTGATTGTAATGATTTGATTGTATGACTGTTGCAAACCCACACCTGCTTTATTTCAGAGGATCTGGTTTTATCAGCGGCTGCTGAAGTATCTATGGATTTATTACGTTCATTTATCGAAAGTATACCGGCCCAGAGGAACACAGAAGTTCCCTCCAATGTCCCTCTTCCCCAAGCAGGACAAAGGGTCATAAAAGTGGGTTCAGCACTGACCCCCACCTCCCGGACTCCTGCCCTGCCCTGTGCTCTTGTGACTGAGTACACCTTGGCTCAGTCATCTCTGGGACTATAAACCTCCCCCACCCTGTCTCACTCTGTCGCTCTCCCTCTCCCCAAATTATTTTCAGATTTTATCTCATTTTTTCCCAATATTAGTAGGCAATTACACCCTCTATTTTGAATGTCAATCCCCCCCTCGTATTGTGAGTTTGCTGCCGTAGCCGAGACTCCGATAGACACTCCTATAAGCAGCGAACTCGTATCGGCTTCCCTCCCCCCTCCCTGGGGCAGACAGCCAATTGCCACCCCCTGGTGGCACTCCCGGTCAGAGCTGACTCTGGTGCGGGCTGGTGGAATGGAACCCCGGTCGCAGTGTCCAGCGGTGAACGTTGTAACCAGAGGCCCGAAAACAGTGTTTTTAAACTTCTCCGCATTAGTGTGGGCATGGCCTAAGATACTGTACAGATGATACAGAAATGAAGGCTAATTTTTTCAGGCTATAAACTGAACTTTTCAAAAAGTGAACACTTCCCACTTAATTGCCTTGTATTTATTAAACAGCATTTCTGAACACTAAATATATCCACAACTCTTTCATATTACCAGCACGCTCCCAACCCTTCATGCCGCACATTTTGTACGCATGGTAGAAAACCTGAAATGTGATTTTCAAAGATGGGATATGCTTTAGCTTTCCTTAGCTGGCGGCATACAAAATGCTAAATGCTAAAAACTTCAAAATGAACATTTTACCCCGATTTCTCAATGTCTTCCAGTGCGTACCCCATTTCTTACCATCTTTCCCCCGTATTATAGACCAGCACTGCCTATATCTGGGCTGTGAGGACGCCAAGAATTCACCAGTCCTTTCTCCAGGGAAGTGCACCTGAGGACAGCCAGCACTAGAAACATCTTTGTGTTCCTCTTCATCATCTCTCCCAGCACTAGTCACCTCCTCTCTTCCTGTATCCCCATCCTGTTACAGGTCTAATCCCATTGTGTGAAAGGGCTGGCTTGGCACTGATGTTACAAGGTAAAACAAAGATGTTGCAAACAAAAGACTTTGGTGCACTTTTGGGACTTTTAGGTCCATGGTGCAGTTTGGCCGCAAGAGACTCAAAACCCACCTCTTCAGACTCCACTACCACTGGAATCTGTACATCTAACTACTTGTCATCACCACTGGTTACATGTTTAATACTGCTTTCCGTAATATGCATCTTTGTTTAAAACTTTGTAAAAAAAAAATAAAAGTTTCCTTCCCTGTGTTACAGGTATGGTATGCAGCTGCCAACAACGATGTCTATCGCTGTATTACTGCACTGATCTCTTGCGTGGACTATGACTGATCTTACCATGTATTAATGCACATCTTGTAAGTCGCTCTGGATAAGAGCGTCTGCTAAATGCTTAAAATGTAAAATGTAAAAATGTTTTGCGAGTTTATTTATTGGCAACTTTATTTTCTCCAAGCAGATGTACATCCTTGAAAGACGGTATTTTATGAGCGCTGATGTGGCCGAGGTATTTCACAACTCCCATTGTTTCCCTGAGTTTTCTGAGGTGCTAGTCACTGTCCCAGCGAAGCAAAATAAATAATCACAAATGTTGTTGCAAAGTACGCCGGTTCATGTCACGACAGATTTATTTTCAGGAATACCTGTATCTACAGACAGCGAAATCAGAACTTTAAATATATACCCTATATCGCATACATAATATTTTCTAGAACATGAAACAAAAATTATATGAAAGGACGCAGGATTTCTATTGGCCAATTTGTCATCAGCTAGCAGTCAGTATAAAAACGCAGTTCTGAATTTGAACAGTTATCTTATTGTGCGTATGCGATCAGGAGGGTATAGGATGAATTGTCAACACAGTTTTACTTGCAGATGCTCTGTGGCCTTCTCCCATCACAAGTTTAGCTTTTTCCCGCATGATGTTGTAGGAACGTTTTTATTTTTCTCGTGGTTCCCTCGCTATTTGTGCCTGGTTTCTCTGTATCCATTTCTTGGTGGTTTGTGATCTGGACGTTTAAGCGTGCCATGTTGTTTTGGACCCTTTTTATGGGAGTATCCTACCGTGAATGAGTGCATTTCATTTATTTGATGACATAATTAGAACCAGTGTTAGTGAACTGGGCATTAATGTTCCATTATTTCAGACTGCAAAATAGCCGCAACAAAATAGCAACTGTCATTGTGCTACGACTAGCTTAGTAAATCTGGCCCTCAAGCGTTTACAACAGGGGTGTCAAACTCACTCCATCGAGGGCCGAGTGTGTGCAGGTTTCTGTTGCAACCAGTGCACAACACCAGGTGATTTCAATTAGGTTCCCTCCTTAGTTGAGGAAGTGAGCTAATTAGTGAAATCACCTGGTGTAGTGCACTGGTTGCAACAAAAACCTGCATACACTCGGCCCACGATGGAGTGAGTTTGACACCCCTGGTTTACAATATGTTTTGACATAGAAACATAACCTAGACCTTGCACAGGCAATTCATTCCAGATAATAAGAAGTTTGGGTTAAAGAGAGCATCCAAACGATGATTGGTAACTGCACACTTAATCACACATCCACCAGTGTAGAGGCCAGCCAGCAGCCATTACCCGAGGCAGCGGTTTGCAGGTGTTGGTGCTCTGGCTCAACCTCAGCATTTCAACTCGCTCAACTCGTCCTCTTTTTTTACACAATAATTTCCTGATCTTATTGCTATGTAGACAATTATAAGCCTCTGTGCTTTTATCATTTCTAAGTTCCTCGCCATCAACGCCCTCGCTAAGAACAAAGTAGTTGACAATGTGGACATAGCTAACATCGGGCCATTGTTTCACATCATCTCCCCATTCCGTTAGGGTAAACATCTGCGAAATTTGGACATTTTAAACAGTTTTTATCTTCACGTACACCAGGATACACACGTAAACAGGATATCAGTAACCGGCTTCCGCGATGACACCGCTATGAATCATGGGAAAGGTCAGAGTTCGGGAAAGTGGTCAATACAACAATTTGCTACAATTCCAAACAACTTAAAGGTTGGTATGGCACTAAAGACACTTGACACCTGCGATAGTGGATCCAAAACTACCTGGTGCTGAGTATCGCCTAGCCCTAATCACACGACCTCGATTATCCATTTATCCGGAGCCGATGACAGCGGCATTACTGGCCAGTCAAACCAGCGGCACTGCTCGCTGGAATCAACGGATGTCTCAACAAGCACACCGTAGCTAGCTAACTAACCAGATTTCAGGGTTACTCAGCAATTATATATTTGAGCTAGATTCGCTCAATCTTCCAAGAGAGGAATGTGCACAGTCTACACAGACAAGCAACGACCACACACACGACTGAACTCTAACGTTTAGCGGGCGAGGTCACGGCATTCCGCCAAGGCTGGGTGGGATCCAGAAGCAACGTTAGCTACAGCTAGGTAGGTGTGCTCGGTATCTAGTCGTGCGTGGCTTAACTACTAACTAATCACCTAGAGTCCGTTAACGTCAGCCAACTAGTTGGCCAGCTTGACAGCGCATTCGCGTGTAAACATGGCTAACCCTGACGCACGCAACATGTCGCCTAACAGATGTAGCGCTCGCGCGAGCAACTGGGTTCGCTCACCACGCCAGCAGGACATGCTGGGCACTGCTGCCGACCTCGCCAGCTCGCTACTGGCGGCACACTACGGACGACACTCCGAAATAAAACGAGTTTTAACGGCCGACCGACGGCCGGGGGATCGCGATGGTGGATGGGTCCGCTGGCTGTGGGCGGTCGGCCTGCTTCGACTGCCCGGCCTGCGAGCACCAGAGACGGGGAGGGGCAGGCCCTGCGCTCGCGTACACACTCACACACACTCACACTCACACACAAGGGACACCGTTCTGCACTTCACCCTTACCCGCTGCAAGATCCGTCTGAGCATGGCGTCGCGCTGTTTGCTGTATAATCCTAAATTAATCCCAAACTTTAAAACAATCGAAGGGGAAACTTTAGTCCCGTGTCGCGGCGCCTGAGCCAGCAACGCCGCTTGGTAACTGACAGCTCCCGTCGGCAGGGAAACACACGGCCGGGGGCGGGACTTCCGCCGAGATGGGGGGAACTTCCGGCGGGGTGGCAGCCACTGAGGCGTGAGCGACATCGTGATTGGCAGGCGTTTAGTCGCCATCTCATTGGTTCGAGCGGATTCCGAGAGGAGGATCTTCTAATCGGATTGACAGTTGGGCGAGGAGGCAGATGACCGAGGTCACGGATAAGAAAAATAAGTCGTAAATCAGCCGTATTCACAAAGAGGAATTACATTTAATCAACTTTTAAGACAAAGCATTGTGGCGACGGATCTCCTATTTATGAAGTCACATTGGTATTTTCTTTGTAAACAAAGCCATTTTGGGGCAGCTGCCAACTTACTTAAGCACTTTACTCACTCAGATAAGAGATGGACATCTAAGATCTAAGATCACAAAATCATCCTATATTATGTTCCCGTCAGAAGAGCGCAGTTTGGGAAGCGTGTTCTCAGCTGTGCTGCTCCAGGCTCTTGGGACCTACTGCAGGAAGATTTGAAGCTGAACTCTCACAGTGGAATTTATCATTTTAAAGAAAAAAAACTAAAGCTAACTAACGAACTACGTTTACATTACATTTTACATTTTAAGCATTTAGCAGATCAGTGCAGTAATACAGCGATAGACATCGTTGTTGGCAGCTGCATACCATACCTGTAACACTGGGAAGGAAAAGGTTAGTAAAACATTTATTCTTTTTCTGGGTGAAATGAGGAATAATAAGTAATAAGCAGGGATACATAGTGTTGAGCAAGTGGTGATGACGATTAGCTAGATGTACAGAACTCAGTGGTAGTGGAGTCTGAAAAGGTGGGTTTTGAGTCTCTTGCGGAAGATCGCAAGTGATTCCGCGGTCCTGACCGATTGTGGAAGGTTGTTCCACCACCGAGGGGTCAGGACAGAGAAGAACTATTAACTAAAGCTTATAGGCCATTCTGTCCTCCTCTTTTTAATTCTTGTGTGTTTTTACGATCTTGCTTTTATTTATGACTATTTAAATGTGATGTAGTTTTATGTGAAAGGTTTTGTGTGCCTTCTTGGCTCACTTGCCTTCTTGGCTAGTGTAGCAGGGCTCTGAAAAAGAGACGCCAATCTCAACGCGACTACTCTTTTAGCGAGCTAATTGTCATCACCACTGCCTACTTGCTCAACACTATGTATCCCTGCTTATTACTTATTACTCCTCATTTCACCAACAAAAAAATGTTTTACTAACCTTTTCCTTCCCAGTGTTACAGGTATGATAAGCAGACGCCTGCAATGATGTCTATCGCTGTGTTACTGCACTGATCTTGTGCGCTAACTATGATTGTTCCTACCATGTATTAATGCGCATCTTGTAAGTCGCTCTGGATAAGAGCGTCTGCTAAATGCTGTAAATGTAAAAATGCCGTACATTGACATGGCAGCAGGCAGGACTTCCTGCTCTGAACTACTTAAGCAGTCTTGGCACTACTATGACACCACCGAAAAAAACCAACCACATTTTTTTGAGGTACGGAAATACATATCAAATTAGAGAAATCTGGGAGTGTTCCCCTTTAAGCAATTCCAAAAAGCCACTCCTGCTCTCCTGTGTTAAAATAGTAAGTACTTCATTTATATATCAAATGGAGCAAGAGGAAGGAGGGGGTAGATTTTTGAGAACGATTTTGCAATAAATGAAACTTCAGATGAAGAGCAATAATAATATTTATAAAATAAATGTGAAGAATCCACCATCCCTTTGATTCCACCCTTAGCAGTAGTGGTAGAGCTGTTTGCAGAAAACGTTCCCCAATATGTTCTCAACAGTGGCTCACACCGCCCCCTTGTGACACAGAGTGTGAATTACACCTAGAGGATCCACACAAACTCAATACGTGGGAAACCAAAGATTTGTTTGTGAAACGTGATGTGACACTTGGTATGCGTCTGATTACAGGGGGGGGGAGGTTGTTGCTTAGAGATTAGGGAGGGGGCCAGCATCCAACCCTTTATTGTCCAATAGGTGAGGAATGAATGATGCTAATGATGTGTCGTGTGTCATGTCCTAAGAGCTACATTGTCCAGGTGAGAAAGTTGAAAAACAACAGTGTGTCTGAAGTCAGGTAAAATACACTGAAGGCCTTCGGATCACTGCTTTCTTTCTAGATAGCCCTCAAACGTTACGAGCGTGTAGAGCAAAATGCCTCATTTCCAGGTAGATCAGAAAACTGCATCTCAGCAGCGATCTGCAGAACGGAGAGGAATCCGCACGGAGGTTTATGAATCAGACTAACAGATTATATCAGATTTATGGATCAGACTATCAGATTATATCAGATTTATGGATCAGACTATCAGATTATATCAGATTTATGGATCAGACTATCAGATTATATCAGACAGTATAATCTGGTTTTATTTATCCCCATCGCTTCTCCCCTAATTCCAGTGAGCCAACGGGGCAAAACTTCCACCCGGTGCCAAATGAGAATTTAAATATGTAATTTCACTGTCCATTGAAAGTCGTATCATTTCCACACGTTTGAAAACGAGCACATTTGCCCTGTGAAAGCCTGCCTAACAAGGCAGAAAGATGTCCTGAGGGTCAGTATAAACTCACTCGAGTATAGGTGCAGTTTATGAGGGCTATGAGGGAATGGAAGAAATGAAATATGGCCAATCTTTATAATATAATAATAATAAATATATTATTCAATCTTTGAGCAATACAATCACTAAGGGCCAGCTTCTCCACACCAACCCATCAAACACACACTTGCAATGGCAATTGGTACAAGTACCTTGAAGGTGAGAGAATAATAGGTCTTACTTTTTTTTCTTACAGTCCAAATGCAGTGCCCCCTGGTGGACGAGCGCTTCAGTGCAAGCTGCAGGGGAACACCATCGGGATGCAACAGATGGAACAAGAGTCACACTCGAATCAACTTTTTTTATTTACACATATTTAAAAACAGTATACAGTGGTTTCTTGGCAACCATTTTGTCAAACTGATGGCTTGCCGTTAAGTAAATTCTGTGCGTTTTTTTAAAATGGGGGAGAATGTTCGCTCTGTTTACATTGAACAGGCAAGTAGTTTTTGAGCAGGCTCCTCTCTCCACGCAAGAGAAGAAGTTGGGTCATCCCTCGTTTCACTGAGCCTCGTTTCTGGATCCAGCCACACGTCCTCACCCAGACCAGAAGCGTGGGGGGGGGGGGCAAGCACAGACCCTGGGACAGCCTCACATTTGTCACATGCTGTAATGGTTGGGGTTAGGGTTGTATAAACTGGGCCTCCCGGGTGGTCTAGCGGTTACAGCGTTCGACGCTGACCACTGCGACCGGGGTTCAATTCCACCGGCCGCGCCAGAGTCGGCTCTGGCCGGGAGTGTCACTAGGGGGCGGTAATTGGCTGTCCTTCCCAGGGAGGGGGGAGGGAAGCCGATATGAGCTTGCTGCGTATAGGAGTGGCTCTGTGTGTACCGGAGTTACAGTAGACGGCTTGGCGAGTGCCGGCTCGGAGGAGGCGATACATCGCCTTTGTCACTGTCGGTCTCAGGGCTACGGCAGCAAAACTCACAATACGAGGGGGGGATTGACATGAAAAAGAGAGGGTGTAATTGGCTACTAAATTCAGAAAAAATGAGATAAAATCAGAGCGCACTCTGGCGCGGCCGGTGGAATTGAACCCTGGTCGCAGTGGCCAGCGTCGAACGCTGTAACTGCTAGACCACCCAGGACGCCCCACACTGATGCCCATGTTGATCATAGTTCCAGTTCTGCAGTTATTCACAGCAGATATATAATAAATACAAATCTATATACCCCGTCGTACAAGATCATGTACAGCAAGCTGTATTTGGCAAGTTTTGATCATTAATCAAAGTAAAAACATGACAAATCTGGCAAGCCATAGTCCTGTAGCAAGCTTAGTGTACTACAGCAAGCTAGCCAGATAACAGTAAGCTGCCAAAAAGTGAACATCACAATATGCAAGTAAATCTAAATAAACATGTCAATTTCATTCACTGTTTTATAAAGGAGAAAATTAAAAGGAAGCAGATCTAGCTTATAGTGTTGTACCCAGATCCTGAAATATAATGTAATGATCCTGGGAACTGGGACCACTCTGTCATAGGACCGGTTTCAATGTCTGTGTGAGGCTTTCCTGTGAAACCGCAGCAGTGTCTCAAACTCAAACTCCCAGCATGCACTGCGGGAACACAGTGTCGTCGGAGTGTGAGTCTAAACCGAAGCATTGTAGCACAGAACACCTGGAATGTGCTCTGTTTGCCCACATGTTTCAGCATGCATTGATCCAACGGGAGAAAATCCTGTTATCCCTTTCATCATCTTGGCTTTAAACTTAATTTAAAGAATAAGACTCATATTTAAAGCTTGAAATGTTAACCTGCCCGTTTAAACAAATCATTTATCAAACCCATTATACTTTATTTTGGAGAGCATTAAAAAGGTGTGATTCTGATATGCCACCTTGACTCTGAACCTCATGCTAAGATTATTCTGGAGTGCGTATATTTATGGCTAATTGAGCCAGCCACAGCCAGACAAGCACAGGAAAACGTTAGGTAACAGCCTATTCCTCTCTGGCGCTGTTCACTAATTGGAACTGCGTTCTCATTAGTTTTTTCTCGATAGTTCCGGTAAAGGTTAAAGGTGCTCCTCAGTATGAACTGGACTGAACTCGGGAGCCATGGCAACACGCAGTTTGAGACCCGGCATTGGTCCACACGGACAGGAAGTGACATCGGTGTCCGGAGCCATGTGGTGGTAAGGAAGAGATCTCAGGACTCTACACATGGTCAAAGCATTTTACGTATTGCGTTTGTTTTACAGCAAATTGTTTTCTAAAAGTTTTTAAAAAAAGGTTTAGTACCTTTCCCAAAGGTGGGAGTGCTGGCCAGGTAACCAGAAGGCTGTATTTAACTCCAGTGAGTGTCAGTCAGTGTATAATACAGCAGTGTGGATGGGGTACTGCCCTACCAGGGAATTTAACCTGTAAATGTGTGCCTGCTGGCCCAGGTGTTTCACAGCTGCATCACGTGGAGTGCGCAGCCCAGCCCAGCCCAGCCCAGCAGCCCAGCCCAGCCCAGCGCAGCCCAGCCCAGCCCAGCCCAGCCCAGCCCAGCCCAGCCCAGCCCAGCCCAGCCCAGCCCAGCGCAGCCCAGCGCAGCCCAGCGCAGCCCAGCGCAGCCCAGCCTCCCCAGCCCAGCCCAGCCCAGCCCAGCCCAGCCCAGCCCAGCCCAGCCCAGCCCAGCCCAGCCCAGCCCAGCCCAGCCCAGCCCAGCCCAGCCCAGCCCAGCCCAGCGCACTGCCACTGTGAGATTAAGACCAGGCTCCAGTGTGTGATGCAAGGCGCTCATTTTCAGGTCGCAGTAAGACTCATCTCAAGTGTCAAACAGAGGTAGCGTTTAGTCTTTCACAGAAGGTCAACGGGGAAGCGGCAACTTGAGCCAACGTCCGTTTGCCAGCGCCTTTGCCCGGTACGCCGCGGTCTTCTTCCTGTTACCAGTGTCCACTTCCTGTTGGCCAGTCTGCCTGCCTTTACTACTGTCAGGGGCCTCCGACTAACTGGCCTTAAGAATTGTGGAAACCTCCAACTTTTTTTCTGAATCAATTGATGAGAGATTAAACGGGCCACTCAGGGATGAGCCAGTGGCAGCGCGGCCTCCAAAGCTCCTGGACTGGAAACATGCAGCAGAACCCAAAGGAATTTAAAAAGAAGTTTTCCACTCTACACCAGTTAATGATTATTGATCCGTAATGCAATCATAATTTATGAGAGAGAGGCTTACAAGGCTCACAATCTCAAGGCTCACAAATACAGCAAATATAGAATTCTGTTCAAGTATACTTCTGAAGGGGCCGTAACAGTGAGCATGGTGTCTAAGAAGTGATCATAAACCCCCCCCCCTCAAAAGCACAGCTGTATAAAAAGGCCATTTAAGGAATTGTTTTATATGCAAATCTCATTCACACAGTTCCGGCAGCAGTGTTGGTGTGTTGAACTTGTAGAACACAAATGACATACACACAGGTGTCATCACTGCAAGAATCCATGCAAACGTCCGTTTTGAAATCATCTTTTTTTTTTTTTTTTTCCCAGTTGACCTGGTCCTGGTGTTGTGTGCGCCAGCGCCCCCTGGTGGCAGTCCTATCTGCGCGACGGGGGCAGGGCCGAGCCCTGTGGGGAGGGGGTGACGTAGAGGGGGCAGTTGGGGCAGTTGTCGTCTGGGCGTGAGGGGACCAGGGCGTTGCCGTTGGTGGGGGAGCGGGCGGGGGGGCGAAGCCGCTTCAGGTATTCCGCGTGGACAGGCTTATGACACTGCAGGACTCTGATCGCCTCCTCCACCGTGAACCACTCGCGCTTCCGACCTGCAGGACAGGGACAGCAGGGGGCAGTGTGGAGCAGGATTACACAAAGACATATGCTACACAATCCGGTCATTGTGCCCGGCGTCAGAAACCCAGAGCCTTGGTCTATCGCTGTGAGCGGTCAGAAAGCCACACCATATATGGAAACAATTAAATAAAAAATTGTTATTTGTGGGCTGGCGGACAGCGTAGCAGTGTAACGCACTCCTATTTGGCTGGTCCTGTACAAGTGTGAGCTGCCCATCAGCGACGTGGTTTGAAACCCGTCTCTGCCAGACCGGCCCTGGCCGTTAGCCCCGATCGGGGGCGGCGTATGCCTGTCTGAGGGGGAAGGGGGGAGGGTGGTCGGCACAAACTCACTGCGAAGCGCGTAAGGGAGTCTCCAGAAAGGGGGCCGGTAAGTTCCGTCTCAAAAGAGGCGGATCAGATGGCACGTATAAAACCAGTTTGGGGGGGGGAGAGATGGCACGTATAAAACCAGTTTGGGGGGGAGAGATGGCACGTATAAAACCAGTTTGGGGGAGAATGGCACGTATAAAACCAGTTTGGGGGAGAGATGGCACGTATAAAACCAGTTTGGGGGAGAGATGCCGCAGGGGCTGCTGGGTATTTGGGTCTGACAACAAAGCATGGAGTTACTGGACCTTTTTCCCGGCTGTCTAGAAATAGTGCCAGTTTAGAATTACAGGAGCCATGCTGGTAAACAGGAAGGAAATGACATTCCCAGCCAGACTCCACAGAACCTGCACCGCAACACAAGTCTGCTTTCAAACCACTTTTTACTGGCTCATAAAACACAGACACAACCTGGAAATCAGTTTGTTTCTCTGGGAGGGATTCATTAATCTTAAATATGTCAATAAATACGATCATTATCCTGAGGCTTAACTTCCCCAGCACAATCCATAGCCTGACTTATACACCGATATGATGTGATGTCTGGAACGTACATTTAAAATAGAAGAGGATTAAAAGGGACGGATGATCGGAACAGAGAAGCGCAGATGGGAGCTTCAGTAACTGCATCAACAACATCTGGATTCAACGCTGTTCAGTTAATATTAAAGATTCAAACATTTCAGAATACTGCTCTCATCAATGAAATGGCATTACATTGTGTTGGCCCAAACCTAAACGGTATCACATTGTGTGTACAGGTTAATCTGAGAGGAATTAAAGTCTCTGTAGTCAATGTTATTAAAGAGGTCTTGTGGAAGAGTGAAAGGGAATATGAATATATAGATATAAATATAAGTGGATTGCCATTTTATTTCAGCCTTTAGGTTAAAAACCAGAGGTACGCAGATATAAAATATAATGCATTAACAATCCTAGATCAGATTCCACTTTGTTCACACACTGGTTGGGTTGGGGATTGGGCTGAATTAGCTGACCCTGGACCTGTAGCGTCCCACATATCCATCCACACCGTCGGCAGCAACTGTGGCCCTCTGGGCTGTCAGCTGTGTCTCACTTTGCCTCTCACACGTCCGAGCTGAAACCCAATCACATGCCAGAGGTGCCAGAATCACAGCCAATCAGACAGCAGAAATCTGTGTGTGCAAAGCCTGCAGCTGGGCCCCAGCCAATCAGGAAACAGAGCCCTACTACAGCCGAGATACGGCACAAGATTACGCCAGAACCACGGGGCCCACAGCCAATCAGAAACCAGAGCCCTGCTACGACAGAGATACAGGCCGAGTTTAAATACATTAGTTTTCAGATTTTTTCCCGTTTTCTCCCAATTTAGTGCCCAATTACACCCTCTATTTATTTCGATTTACCCTCCCCCCACACGAGTCCGCCGCTCGTCTCTACGAGGCAAGCTAATTCTCAGAGAGCAGCGAACTCCGCTTCCTTCGAGACGGAATTCTCCCACCCACGTTCTGGAGACTCCCTTACGTGCTTCACGGCGGACCCGAGCCGGCTCACCCTCCCCCTGGGGTGGACAGCCAAACGTAGCCCCCGATCGGGGCTGATGACCAGGGCCGGTCTGGTAGAGACGGGTTTAGAACCGCATCCCTGACAGGACCAGCCAAGATACGGTGCGTTAGACCGCTACGCTATCTGCCGGCCTGTGTCCCTTGAGTTTGGAGGTACTCTCGAAACGGGAGGGCAACTCTGGCTCAACTGTCCCTCCGACCATTTCCCTGAACGGCGCTCGCTGTGCTGGGGGAGGCCAGCTTCACATGGGCCAGCCCGGGTCACATGGGCCAGCAGGGTCACATGGGCCAGCCCGGGTCACATGGGCCAGCAGGGTCACATGGGCCAGCCCGGGTCACATGGGCCAGCAGGGTCACATGGGCCAGCCAGGGTCACATGGGCCAGCAGGGTCACATGGGCCAGCCCGGGTCACATGGGCCAGCAGGGTCACATGGGCCAGCAGGGTCACATGGGCTAGCCCGGGTCACATGGGCCAGCAGGGTCACATGGGCCAGCAGGGTCACATGGGTCGCACGAAGGGGGCATCACAGGACGACATCTTCCAAGATGCAGTTTCACTCCATCAGTCAAATCCAATCCATGTTACTGGAGAAACACCATTTCACCTTTGACCTCTGGGGGTCTGCTGCCCTCTGTGCTGAGGGATTGATTTACAGGGGGGGCCCAAGGGGGAGGGGGGGGGGGGATGGTCATGTCTCTGTGGCAGAAACAGGTCACACCATCACAGGGGGTTTATGGTGTGGCAGGGAGGTCAGGGAGTGGAAGCGTTTACCTGCTGTTTGCATGTTCCAGTCCTGGAGGATAACGCATGCCATGTGACACTCGCTGCATCGTGGTGTCAGCTGAGAGCATACACAACACGGCAAAACACACACAGTGAGGGACTCTGGTTCACCTCCACTTCATCTCCTGAGCTCCTGTTTCCACTACAGAGCTCCCTCCTGATAAAACCTTCGGCATTTGATAAGAATCTCGTCACAGAGTTCTGTCACAGAGACGTTTGAGCTCCCTACCTGTTATTATTCAGATATGACCAGGCAGTGCGGTACAGTGTTACATATATTATTATTATTCACTATTGTTCTCATCATCATCATGCATGGACATCACGGTTGAGGAGTTTGCGCTCTTGACCACAGTCGCCCCTAGTTGATGATGTCTTTCCCTCAGACCTCCATCCCAACATCACCTTAGATACTGTTCCTCATGAAACATCAGCAAGTTGAGCAGTCTTCATCACTGAAGCTCCTGCCAAACGTGCCCCAACAATCACCCCCCTTTCAAAGTCACTGAGATCTCCACAATATGCATCTATGTTGATGTCTGTCCCCCCCCCCCTCCCCCCAAAAAACCAAACAAACTTTTCCCTCCTTGTGTTACAGGTATGGTGTGCAGCTGCCAACAATTATGTCTATTACTGTAGTACTGCACTGATCTCTGGCGCGGACTATGATTAATCTCACCATGTATTAATGCACATCTTGTAAGTCGCTCTGGATAAGAGCATCTGCTAAATGACTAAACTGTAAAATGTAAAATGACAGAGTTCTGCTCATGCTCCGACAGGGCCTTGCAGAAACCCTGCCTGCTGGACAACTCAGCTCACGTAATCTTGCAGGTTCTGGCAGCAGTGGAGCTGCAGTCGTGTGTTTGTAAACCCCCCAGTACAGCCACAACTGGGAACACAGGGAATCCCACGGCTTTGCACACAGACCAACGTATAAACAACACGACGGGAGTCATTGATTTCACCGGAGTAAAGAAATGGTGTATCGCTACAGCGGTCTCTGCCAGCAGCTGGAATGTGTCCGTAAGGAATGTGTCCGTAAGATGTCCCAGCTGCCCCGTTAGTGTTTCTCTGAAAGAGGATCTCCCAGGACAGACACCTTCTCCTCCAGGAATAGCTGAGCAGAAATCTCTTCCCGGGCGTGTGGCAGAATCCGCCGCCCTGCCGTCGCTGGGACCCACGTCTATTCACCTCGCCGTCACAGCGGCATCCCAATATATCGATTGTTGGTGATTTATTTGTGACCTGGGGAACAAACCCTAGTGCGCACTTTTGGGGACTGAAATACCCTGGCCTGTGGCCCAGTGGAGAGTCAGCAGGTTCACGAGCACCTGTTCCCTCCACGCGTTTGTGGGTCATGTTTTTACGGCAGGGCGGTCGCGTTTCACATCGCGTCTCCCCAGCGAGCTCGCGTCACACCGGGGGCTATTTCTGCTGTGTCCCCCCCCCCCCCACAAGAGCATGCCAGCTCCATACCAGCTATTCCTGCCCCGTGCCCCTGCTGCAGGACGAGGCCCCGGGCAGCGACCCGGCCTCTGTTGCCAGGTCAGATATCTTCAGGACGTCTGCACAAGGGTCTGGAGTTTGGCCCGAATATTAAACTTCTTACAATTAAAATTCAAATAAATTGCTTGGATTTGTATTCGGATGAATTTTATACCTTTTTTTTGGTTGTAATATTCATGAGGGAGAATCTCACAAAACCAGAAAGTGTGAGTGAATATAGAACTCTTTCTAACAAGTCATTATTTCTGCAGAAAACTATTCAGTTGAATAGAGTGCATAGCAGGGAATAGTTTTTTGGGGGGGATTATATATCAATATTAGATTAATTTTCTAACAATTTATTTCAGATTTTCTCCCAATTTAGTATCCAATTATACCCTCTAGTTTTCATGTCAATCCCCCCCTCGTATTGTGAGTTCGCTGCCGTAGCCCTGAGACGGGCAGTGACAAAGGCGATGTATCGCCTCCTCCGAGCCGGCACTTGTCAGGCTGTCGACCGCAACTCTGGCACACAGACCCACTCCTATACGCAGTGAACTTCCTGTCGGCTTCCCTCCCGCCTCCCTGGGGTGGACAGCCAATCGCCGCCCCCTAGTGACACTCCCGGCCAGAGCCGACTCTGGTGCGGCCGGTGGAATCAAACCCCTGTCGCGGTGTCCAGCGTCGAACGCTGTAACCGCTAGAGCACCCGTGAGGCTATATTAGATCAATTTGAACGGAGACGAGGACACTCACTCACCGATGCTCACAGAGTCCTCCCAGGCCTCCAGCGTTTCGGTCACGGTCAGGACGTACACATAGGTGCGGTGCTTCCGGTCCTGGTTCTGCTTCAGGGGCGACAGAAACAAGAGCGGCGTTTTTAAAAGCCCGGTCTCCAGGAAGACCGATGGCACAGCGTCGTAGAGCAGTGAGAAAAATGAAACCAGACAAGAGACTTACCTCAAATACGCCGAGCAGACGCCCCAGCTTCCCCTTCACCCCGGCCTGGACACAGGGAGAGAGAGGAGAGAGATCAGGGCCCTGTGGGCCTCCTTTTACTGGGGCACGGGGAGATGGAGGGACAGAGGCACAAGAGAGGGGTGGACAGGCGGGAGACAGAGGAGAGGTGGAGGGGTGGGTAGGTCTTTTAGCCCCAGTGTGGGCAAGGGGAGACAGAGGGGAGATAGTGTGGAAACAGAAACAACATTTTACATTTACATTTTAGGCATTTAGCAGACGCTCTTATCCACAGCGACTTACACAGTTTACATTTCTTTACATACAATCCATTTATACAGCTGGACGGCAGTGTCCCCACCTGAGAATCGAACCTGCAACCTTTGCGTTACAAGCCCAGTTCCTTAACCATTATGCTAACACTGCCGCCGAGAGAGAGGGGAGATGGTGGTAATGGGGCTAGGTCTTTTAGCCCGAGTGTGTGGAAGGGGAGACAGAGGGAAGACAGCGAATAGCAAACTGATCGTGGCAAAAAGCGAACAATCATTTTTGAACTGGACAGACCCAGGAACCACCAGGTGAATGTTTCTTGCAAAATATTGGCTAGAAAACGGTTACTCAGGGTACAGAATAATCCAAATAACACCCCCCCCATGTCCCTGCACAACTGAAGCCGTCACTCCTTCAGAATAAACTCAAGGGACCTCTTATTAACGGAGAGAAGGGTATTTCAGCAGTACCAAAACGCGAGCTGTTCTGCCAGGTCGGACCATGAGAGTGGTGCTAATGGGTTTACAAGCCTTCATAGTGATGTGGGGGACAGCTTTTAATCTCACTGGAAACACAAATCCAGGTTCTGGACACATTTCTGTGGTTTTGGAGTACTACAAAGGCTTAATCGTGACAAAGAAACACAAACTCAGTTCACGAGTCTGTCCATTCCACATTCCACATTCCACAACACAAACGGAACATTGTTTTCACCCATGTGCCCATCTCTGTATAAATCTGTTGGAAATCTTGCATAACGCTACAGAACCCATAAGATAAGATGTGCTATAAATTCACATTTCCTGTTTTAGATACTTTTGCCGAGAAGAAGCGCTGACTGACCAAACAAAAAACAAGATTAATTTATTTGTATTTACTCTGCTGGGCATGTAGATCTAAGCCAGCAGAAGAATTAGCAGTGATCTTTTCCACATGGGTGAAACAGCGTTATAGCAAACCAAAAAGTGGTTCTGTGTGGCTCAGTAGGTAGAGTGTGGTTCTGTGTGGCTCAGTAGGTAGAGTGTGGTTCTGTGTGTCTCAGTAGGTAGAGTGTGGTTCTGTGTGGCTCAGTAGGTAGAGTGTGGTTCTGTGTGGCTCAGTAGGTAGAGCGTGGTTCTGTGTGGCTCAGTAGGTAGAGCGTGGTTCTGTGTGGCTCAGTAGGTAGAGTGTGGTTCTGTGTGGCTCAGTAGGTAGAGCATGGTTCTGTGTGGCTCAGTAGGTAGAGCATGGCGTTGACAACACTTAGGTTGTGGGTTCGACTCCCATTGGGACCACATATACTGAAAAATGTATGCACTCACTACTGTAAGTCGCTTTGGATAAAAACGTCTGCTAAATGGCATATATTTATATTCAAAACAGCGGTAAACGAGGAAAAGTTAAACCGGGTTTACTGTATTTTCTTTAAACCAATTAAGCAGAGAATATGGATGCCTGTCTCAGGCGCCATAAGTGTTCAACTGGGTTGAGATCTGGTGACTGAGACGGCCATGGCGTATGGTTTACATCGTTTTCACGCTCATTCAGTGAGCACTCGTGCCCTGTGGATGGGGGCATTGTCATCGTGGAAGAGACCTCTCCCATCAGGATAGAAATGCATCACCACAGGATGAAGGTGATCACTCAGAATGGCTTTGTATTTATTGGTGTTTACCTTGCCCTCTAAGGGGTTGAGTGGACCTAAACCATGCCAGGAAAATGCACCCCACACCATAACAGAGCCGCCAGAACCCTTCACCGTGGGAAACAAGCCTGTAGGTTTTTTTTGGCGTGCGCCACACATGCACTCGTCCGCTTGTTAAGAACGCTCATTCCTTAATGATATCTTCAGAAAAGGATATAAATGTTAACCTTCGCTTCTGCACTACTGCGGTCAGGGACAGAGGCTAGGTTGCACACAATTGGTACGACAAAGGAAACGACACACATAAGATATTTAGTGATGCCTCTACAGTGTGGGGGAGAAAATCTGCATTGAAACAAGGAGAGAAAAAGCCAAAAGGTCTGGGTATCAGAAGGGCCGGTGTGGGAGGAGAAGGGGGCAGAAGGGCGCAGAAGGGCCGGTGTGGGAGGAGAAGGGCCGGTGTGAGGGCAGAAGGGCCGGTGTGAGGGCAGAAGGGCCGGTGTGGGGGCAGAAGGGCCGGTGTGGGGGCAGAAGGGCTGGTGTGAGGGCAGAAGGGCTGGTGTGGGGGCAGAAGGGCGCAGAAGGGCCGGTGTGAGGGCAGAAGGGCTGGTGTGAGGGCAGAAGGGCTGGTGTGGGGGCAGAAGGGCGCAGAAGGGCCGGTGTGAGGGGCAGAAGGGCCGGTGTGGGGGCAGAAGGGCCGGTGTGGGGGCAGAAGGGCGCAGAAGGGCCGGTGTGAGGGCAGAAGGGCCGGTGTGGGGGCAGAAGGGCCGGTGTGGGGGCAGAAGGGCGCAGAAGGGCCGGTGTGGGGGCAGAAGGGCCGGTGTGGGGGCAGAAGGGCGCAGAAGGGCCGGTGTGAGGGCAGAAGGGGGCAGAAGGGCCGGTGTGGGGGCAGAAGGGGAAGGGGGCAGAAGGGCCGGTGTGGGGGCAGAAGGGGGCAGAAGGGCCGGTGTGGGAGCAGAAGGGGGCAGAAGGGCTGGTGTGAGGGCAGAAGGGCCAGTGTGGGCGCAGAAGGGCCGGTGTGGGGGCAGAAGGGCTGGTGTGAGGGCAGAAGGGCCGGTGTGGGGGCAGAAGGGCTGGTGTGAGGGCAGAAGGGCCGGTGTGGGGGCAGAAGGGCCGGTGTGGGGGCAGAAGGGCCGGTGTGGGGGCAGAAGGGCTGGTGTGAGGGCAGAAGGGCTGGTGTGAGGGCAGAAGGGCTGGTGTGAGGGCAGAAGGGCTGGTGTGAGGGCAGAAGGGCTGGTGTGAGGGCAGAAGGGCTGGTGTGGGGGCAGAAGGGCTGGTGTGAGGGCAGAAGGGCCGGTGTGAGGGCAGAAGGGCCGGTGTGAGGGGCAGAAGGGCCGGTGTGGGAGGAGAAGGGCCGGTGTGGGGGCAGAAGGGCCGGTGTGGGAGGAGAAGGGCCGGTGTGGGGGCAGAAGGGCCGGTGTGGGGGCAGAAGGGCCGGTGTGAGGGCAGAAGGGCCGGTGTGGGGGCAGAAGGGCCGGTGTGGGGGCAGACGTTGGGAGGATGTGTGGTTTGACGCTCACCTCCTCGTACACCTCCCTCACTGCCGCCCCACAGGGCTCCTCCTCCGGCTCCATCCCTCCTCCAGGAACTATCCACTGATCTGGGCGTCTGCTGCTACTCACGAGCAAAACCTGAGAGAGGGAGGGAGAGAGGAGGGGGGAGGGAGAGAGGGAGGGAGAGGGAGAGAGGGAGGGGGAGAGGGAGGGAGAGAGGGAGGGAGAGAGAGAGAGAGAGAGAGAGAGAGAGAGAGAGAGAGAGAGAGGGGGAGAGAGAGAGAGGGGGAGAGAGGGAGAGAGAGAGAGAGAGAGAGAGAGAGAGAGAGAGATAGAGGGAGGGAGGGAGGGAGGGGGAGGGAGAGAGAGAGAGAGAGGGGGAGAGAGGGAGAGGGAGAGAGAGAGAGGGGGAGAGAGAGAGAGAGAGAGAGGGGGAGAGAGGGGGAGAGAGGGAGAGAGAGAGGGGGAGGGAGAGGGGGAGAGAGAGGGAGGGAGAGGGAGAGGGAGAGAGGGGGAGGGAGGAGGGAGAGAGAGAGGGGGAGAGAGGGAGAGAGGGAGGGAGGGAGGGAGGGAGGGAGGGAGAGAGAGAGGGGGAGAGAGAGGGAGGGAGGGAGAGAGAGAGGGGAGAGGGGAGGGAGGGAGGGAGAGAGAGAGGGGAGAGAGAGGAGAGAGGGAGGGAGGGAGGGAGAGAGAGAGGAGAGAGGGAGAGAGGGAGAGAGGGAGAGAGAGAACACTGTCAGCACTGCTCCTCCAATATGAGGCCCACACCTGCATAGTGGCTCTAATGGAGGCCGATACGAGATCTCGGCTGAATGAGCGTTTCCTCTGAGGTCTACCCTGGCACCAGGCCCACTGAAACCCCAGAGCCACTCCGTTATTACACCTGCTCTCCCTCCCTCACACCTCATCACAGGTCAGTCCTGTTCCCTAAGAGTGACACCTGGTGACCGTAACACGCACGCACGCACGCTAACAGAGCGCCCAGCTAACAGAGCCCGGCTAACAGAGCCCAGCTAACAGAGCCCAGCTAACAGAGCGCCCAGCTAACAGAGCCCAGTTAACAGAGCCCAGTTAACAGAGCGCCCAGCTAACAGAGCCCAGCTAACAGAGCCCAGCTAACAGAGCCCGGCTAACAGAGCCCAGCTAACAGAGAGCCCAGTTAACAGAGCCCAGTTAACAGAGCGCCCAGCTAACAGAGCCCAGTTAACAGAGCCCAGCTAACAGAGCCCAGCTAACAGAGCCCAGCTAACAGGCATTACAACTCAAACTACAGACCCCAGGCAAAGTGACTGGAGTACAGCTCAAAAGCACAGACTACAGCGTGGCGTGTCACATGGCCTCAGTGCTCAGATCATGACTGTAAGTTCTGCTGTGGGCACGTGAGGCTCTACGCCATGTTGTCCTCGCCCTGAGAGAGAGAGAGAGAGAGAGAGAGAGAGAGAGAGAGAGAGAGGGGGGGGGAGAGAGAGAGAGAGAGAGAGAGAGAGAGAGAGAGAGAGAGAGAGAGAGAGAGAGAGAGAGAGAGAGAGGGGAGGGAGGGAGGGGCTGTGCGCTGGGCCTGTGAGAGAGAGAGAGAGAGAGAGAGAGAGAGAGAGAGAGAGAGAGAGAGAGAGAGAGAGAGAGAGAGGGGGCTCTGGGCTGTGAGAGAGAGAGAGAGAGAGAGAGAGAGAGAGAGAGAGAGAGAGAGAGAGAGGAGGGGGAGAGAGAGAGAGAGAGAGAGAGAGAGAGAGAGAGAGAGAGAGAGGGAGGGGGAGAGAGAGAGAGAGAGAGAGAGAGAGGGGGCTCTGGGCTGTGAGAGAGAGAGAGAGAGAGAGAGAGAGAGAGAGAGAGGGAGGGGGAGAGAGAGAGAGAGAGAGAGAGAGAGAGAGGGGAGGGGGAGAGAGAGAGAGAGAGAGAGAGAGAGAGAGAGAGAGAGAGAGAGAGAGAGAGAGAGAGAGAGAGAGGGAGGGAGGGGGCTGTGCGCTGGGCCTGTGAGAGAGAGAGAGAGAGAGAGAGAGAGAGAGAGAGAGAGGGGGGCTCTGGGCTGTGAGAGAGAGAGAGAGAGAGAGAGAGAGAGAGAGAGGGAGGGGGAGAGAGAGAGAGAGAGAGAGAGAGAGAGAGAGAGAGAGGGAGGGGGAGAGAGAGAGAGAGAGAGAGGGGGCTCTGGGCTGTGAGAGAGAGAGAGAGAGAGAGAGAGAGAGAGAGAGAGAGAGAGAGAGAGGGAGGGGGGAGAGAGAGAGAGAGAGAGAGAGAGAGAGAGAGAGAGAGAGAGGGAGGGGGAGAGAGAGAGAGAGAGAGAGAGAGAGAGAGAGAGAGAGAGAGAGAGAGAGAGAGAGAGAGAGAGAGAGAGAGAGACAGAGAGACAGAGAGAGAGAGAGAGAGAGAGAGAGAGAGAGAGAGAGAGAGAGAGAGAGAGAGAGAGAGAGAGAGACAGAGAGAGAGAGAGAGAGAGAGAGAGAGAGAGAGAGAGAGAGAGAGAGAGACAGAGAGACAGAGAGAGAGAGAGAGAGAGAGAGAGAGAGAGAGAGAGAGAGAGACAGAGAGACAGAGAGAGAGAGAGAGAGAGAGAGAGAGAGAGAGAGAGAGAGAGAGAGAGAGAGACAGAGAGAGAGAGAGAGAGAGAGAGAGGGAGGGGGCTCTGCGCTGTGAGAGAGAGAGAGAGAGAGAGAGAGAGAGAGAGAGAGAGAGAGAGAGAGAGAGAGAGAGAGAGAGAGAGAGAGAGAGAGAGAGAGAGAGAGAGAGAGAGAGAGAGAGAGAGAGAGAGAGAGAGAGAGAGAGAGAGAGAGAGAGAGAGTGCTGGGTGCTGGGTGCTGGGCCTGTGAGAGAGCTCTGCTCTGCTCAGCGCTGGGTGCTGTTGTGCTGGAGGCAGCCAGTCATGTGGACACTGATGTCAGAGTTGCTGAGCTGCAGGATGAATGGCCCAGAGTGCCTGTGAAAACTCAACTCAGCAGTTATGTTTCCGCGTGAAAGCTGGAGAGATCAACAGGGGGACTGGGAGGACTCGTGTGGGGAGGGTAAATAAAAATAAATAGAGGGTGTAATTGGCCACAAAATTTGAAGAAAAACTGGAAAAAAATCGGAAACTGATATAAAAAAAAAAATAAAAAAAAGTTTTAAATAACTGGGGACAGAGCACAAGACAAGATAGACCCCCCTCACAACCACCCCCAACCCTGTCCTCTAATCACAGTTTGGCCCTTCTGACACAAGGCTATCCAGTAACAAAATACATTTATAACTGGCTGACCACAGTCTTACGCCAATCAGCTCTCAGTCTGAAAGGCAGCTCGACGGTCTTACGCCAATCAGCTCTCAGTCTGAAAGGCAGCTCGACGGTCTTACGCCAATCAGCTCTCAGTCTGAAAGGCAGCTCGGACGGTCTTACGCCAATCAGCTCTCAGTCTGAAAGGCAGCTCGACGGTCTTACGCCAATCAGCTCTCAGTCTGAAAGGCAGCTCGGACGGTCTTACGCCAATCAGCTCTCAGTCTGAAAGGCAGCTCGGACGGTCTTACGCCAATCAGCTCTCAGTCTGAAAGGCAGCTCGACGGTCTTACGCCAATCAGCTCTCAGTCTGAAAGGCAGCTCGGACGGTCTTACGCCAATCAGCTCTCAGTCTGAAAGGCAGCTCGGACGGTCTTACGCCAATCAGCTCTCAGTCTGAAAGGCAGCTCGGACGGTCTTACGCCAATCAGCTCTCAGTCTGAAAGGCAGCTCGGACGGTCTTACGCCAATCAGCTCTCAGTCTGAAAGGCAGCTCGGACGGTCTTACGCCAATCAGCTCTCAGTCTGAAAGGCAGCTCGACGGTCTTACGCCAATCAGCTCTCAGTCTGAAAGGCAGCTCGACGGTCTTACGCCAATCAGCTCTCAGTCTGAAAGGCAGCTCGGACGGTCTTACGCCAATCAGCTCTCAGTCTGAAAGGCAGCTCGACGGTCTTACGCAATCAGCTCTCAGTCTGAAAGGCAGCTCGACGGTCTTACGCCAATCAGCTCTCAGTCTGAAAGGCAGCTCGACGGTCTTACGCCAATCAGCTCTCAGTCTGAAAGGCAGCTCGGACGGTCTTACGCCAATCAGCTCTCAGTCTGAAAGGCAGCTCGACGGTCTTACGCCAATCAGCTCTCAGTCTGAAAGGCAGCTCGGACGGTCTTACGCCAATCAGCTCTCAGTCTGAAAGGCAGCTCGGACGGTCTTACGCCAATCAGCTCTCAGTCTGAAAGGCAGCTCGGACGGTCTTACGCCAATCAGCTCTCAGTCTGAAAGGCAGCTCGGACGGTCTTACGCCAATCAGCTCTCAGTCTGAAAGGCAGCTCGACGGTCTTACGCCAATCAGCTCAGTCTGAAAGGCAGCTCGGACGGTCTTACGCCAATCAGCTCTCAGTCTGAAAGGCAGCTCGGACGGTCTTACGCCAATCAGCTCTCAGTCTGAAAGGCAGCTCGGACAGTTTCATGAAATAAAACCCATCTGTAAGAGGCGTCACCAAACGTTTTCAACAAAGAGCCCTGAACACCAAAGAGCCCTGAACACCAAAGAGCCCTGAACACCAAAGAGCCCTGAACACCAAAGAGCCCTGAACACCAAAGAGCCCTGAACACCAAAGAGCGCTGAACAGCAAAGAGCCGTGAACACCAAAGAGCCCTGAACACCAAAGAGCCCTGAACACCAAAGAGCCCTGAACACCAAAGAGCCCTGAACACCAAAGAGCCCTGAACACCAAAGAGCCCTGAACACCAAAGAGCCCTGAACACCAAAGAGCCCTGAACACCAAAGAGCCCTGAACACCAAAGAGCCCTGAACACCAAAGAGCCCTGAACACCAAAGAGCCCTGAACACCAAAGAGCCCTGAACACCAAAGAGCCCTGAACACCAAAGAGCCCTGAACACCAAAGAGCCCTGAACACCAAAGAGCCCTGAACACCAAAGAGCCCTGAACACCAAAGAGCCCTGAACACCAAAGAGCCCTGAACACCAAAGAGCCCTGAACACCAAAGAGCCCTGAACACCAAAGAGCCCTGAACACCAAAGAGCCCTGAACACCAAAGAGCCCTGAACACCAAAGAGCCCTGAACACCAAAGAGCCCTGAACACCAAAGAGCCCTGAACACCAAAGAGCCCTGAACACCAAAGCATTTCTTCAACAACTTGATTTTATATTCTCAAATAGTTAACATTTTTGATTTTGAAATTGATCTGAAGATTCAGCATTTTTTAAGACCAAAAATTGGCCAAGATATCAGCAATTGGTGGACTTTGCTGTGCCAAAACTGGAATTGCCATCAGACCAAATAAATAAATATATACCTAAAAATAATATATATTTAGGTCACATAGTGGCCTGAAGCTCTGATGATCTTGCCTGGGGACGGGGACAGGACAGGGGGCTGGCCTTACATTTACATTTTAGGCCTTTAGCGGACGCTCTTATCCAGAGCGACTTACACAGTTTACACTTCTTTACATACAATCCATTTATACAGCTGGATATTTTACTGAAGCAATTCAGGTTAAGTACCTTTAGCTCAAGGGTACAACAGCAGTGCCCCCACCTGGGAATTGAACCTGCAACCTCTGAGTTACAAGCCCAGCTCCCTAACCACTACACTACACTGCCACCCTGTTCCAGGCCTTGTTCCAGTGAGGGACGTGAAGCCAGCAGCAGTCTGGGAGTGAAGGCGATGAGCTGCTCTAACGCAGACCAGCGGTCAGAGGAGGAGCAGGCCGGCAGTCAGAGGAGGAGCAGGCCAGCGGTCAGAGGAGGAGCAGGCCGGCGGTCAGAGGAGGAGCAGGCCAGCGGTCAGAGGAGGAGCAGGCCAGCGGTCAGAGGAGGAGCAGACCAGCGGTCAGAGGAAGAGCAGGCCGGCGGTCAGAGGAAGAGCAGGCCGGCGGTCAGAGGAAGAGCAGGCCGTCGGTCAGAGGAAGAGCAGGCCGGCAGTCAGAGGAGGAGCAGGCCAGCGGTCAGAGGAGAAGCAGACCAGCGGTCAGAAGAGGAGCAGATGGGCCAGCCCTGCTTTGAGAACACGCCGCGCTCAGTCACAACACGGGCTCAACGGCGTACAGACTTCGCCAAACCGCTTATTTAGCCAGAGATGAGGTCATGCTGCAGAGGCTGGCTGCATGCCTGGGGTCTAAACACAGATTAAAGGGCACCCGACACCATTTTCAACATCGCCGGAGGTAACTGCATCTGTAAACTTGCACCCTCGATAGCAATACGGTGTCTATTTCGTGACAAGCTGACACATAAATACGCCCGTTTATACAATTCCCTACTTTTATTAAAAGAGTGTTCAGGACGTGACAGAGTCGAGCGTCTCGGAGCATCCTGTCAACACGAGCGAGCGGGAATAGGACTTCAACGTCAAGCTGTGACAGAGAGCACGAGACAGAAGGGTTCCTCAGCATGGGCACAGACCCCGGGGCAAGGCATGTGCCAGGTTGGCTGCCTACACACCATCTACACAACATCCTTTTAAAGAATTTGTTTCAGATTTTATCCCATTTTTGTGCAAAGAAAAACACACAAAGTACCTTTGGATTCCTAAAATGTGCACATCAGTCAAATTCATCCTGACCCACGTGCGTGTTTGATGAATCCCCATTGCTCTTATGAGACCTGCACGCACATGACATCGATAATTCGCTCAATACACGCCCCAGAAAACCCATATAAGGCCCTTCTGATTTCACAATCACAGCCAAGACTGAAAGTCAAACCAAAAACAAAAACTCAATCATGCTGCCCAAAGGTACTACAAATAAGCTCTTGGCAATGGAAAACAGCTTTTTCGTAATTTTCTTCAGTCAAGATCTGACCATGTTTCCAGAAAAAGTCAAATTGATTTTAAGCCCTTATCAAACATACATGTAACATAATAGAGTAATTGTCAGGTAAACTCATCATATTTCAGAGAAGTCCTAGATTTCATTTAAAGCACTCAGCGATGCCCTTACTGAAAGAGTTTTTTTTGTTCGGCTCTGGCCGGGAGTGCCACCGGGGGCGGCAATTAGCTGTCCACCCCAGGGAGGGGGGAGGGAAGTCGACAGGAAGTTCACTACACACAGGAGTGGCTCTGTGTACCGGAGTTACGGTCGACAGCCTGGCAAGTGCCAGCTCGGAGGAGGCGATACTTCACCTTAGCACTACAGGGCTACGGCAGCGAACTCACAATACGAGGGGGGATTGACATGAAAGAGAGTGTACGTAACGTTTGAATCGAGGGCAGAGGGAGTTATGCGCCTCTCTATCTGACCTCCTTCCGTTGAAGCTCAGTTTGGTTCACAAAATTTGTGAATGGCAGAGCCCCAAGTTGCTTGTCAGACTTCTTCCCACGGGCTGGAGAGGCCCATAGCCACAACCCCAGATCTAGTGAACCTGGCGCTGAGAAGGTTTCGTAGCCAGATGGGTTAAAGTTATTTCAGGTACTCGGGTGCTCAGGATTGGAACAAGGTTTCTAATGATATTAAACAAACTGCAAACCCAGTCACCTTCAGGGATAAACTCAAACATTGGCTTCTAGATAATGTTCCTCTGTAAATAGACAGTCGGGTAGGTAGGGTAGCATGTATGTAATTGATTGATTGTTATGGACTCTATCACTGATCTAATGGGAGTAATGTTAGTGTATTTGGTACTGTTTCTATTTATTGTAACCTTGATTATGCTGCCAACGCCTAACACCACCAACACGCACGCACGCACACACACACACACACACACACACACACACACACACACACACAACCATGAAATCCAATGTCAACAAAGACCGCAATGGAAATAAGTCCTAGGACTTTTCTGTGTCATCCTTGACATGTGTTTCTAAAATGTACATCGGGATGTATCCATGTATTGTATTCTTTTAAAGTGAAATGTCAAATAAACTCAAATAAACTAAAAGCCAGTCTTACCTAGCAATATTTCACAAAAGAAACAATTTAGTAATACAATTAACTACAAAACATTTTTGTTATATTTTGTATGGCCTAATTTTGATAATCCATAGCCCAAAGACAGAAAGCTTCGAGGCCCTCAGTCACGCCCTCATCCGCTGGGGGCCATCTTTGTATCATGCAAATGTAGTGGAGGTGCTCTGGTACATGGAACGTCCGCTACAGAAAGTGACGTGGAGCTCAGCAGGCAAATCGCTCTCTTGTCACGTTGAGATCCTCGGTTTGAAACTCGCTGCAGGCAGAACCAACTGCGTTACACAACCGTCACTGTGCTTCATTCTCATACACCTCTATGCTTTCATAGCAGTTTATGGAGTCCTGATTTATGTCACATTTTCTTATCAACAGTCTATATCAGGGGTGTCCAAACTACGGCCCGCGGGCCGTCCATTTTTAATTGGCCCGCGGCCGCATTCCAATATAAGGAATATGGCCCGCGCATGAAACTTGCACTTGACTGAGTTGTAATTCTTAGTTTCACCACTAGTGGAGCCACCCGTATTCATTGAACACTCCAGCGAAATAAACGAACTGCTCTCAGGTTTTTCGCGTAGCACCACCTCCCCGACAGAAAATCCGAGGGGCGCAAGAATTATTTTCGCGTAGCGCCTCTAATAGTGGCCCAGCCTTTCGTATATTTTTCTGTATTTGGCCCTCAGTGGAAAAAGTTTGGACACCCCTGGTCTATATAGTGTCAGAGAGGTGCACTGTGGTCACTTCAGGCAGACAGAATATGGCTCAGCCTAGCCTAAATGCTCATAAACAAACATGGTGCCTCATTGACAGGCGTATTACTCTGTGAATGAAGTCAGGGCACTAAGGTATGTAGCTTTGGCAGCCAGCACAGTCCATGTTAGATCAGCACACCAAACTTACAAGCCTATGTCACACACCACAATTTCAGGGTTCTACCTGCTGGAAATGATGGATTAGGGAGAAAAGAATTATGGATCACCAGAACTAAGCAGAGGTCAACATGGTATGATTTGCCTTGTCACATGGTAGCAATATTCTTTGCCTGAGAATATTATGTCTCTCCAAATATCAGCTCAACCAACATCTCTGTATGAACCAAGCTGTCTTCCCCAGGCCATATCGATGTTTGGTGTCACCACAATTCTCAACATCAGAGGAGCATATCAGTGGCGACCTTAAAATAAATCTTGTCGTAGTAAGTGACCCAAAACAAAAATATAAAAAGGGGGTCTGAACCTGGCTTGCGCTGGGCCTTCCCCCAAATCATAAATTAGTCATACACAAGCTAAAGAGGGAGGGAGCCAACCCCCTCCTCCAAACACTTAAAGTGCGACCTGTTGATGGCTTAAGCTCAGTTTCAGCTATTTTAGAGGAGCCTAGTTTTAGAGGAGCCTAGTCTTCAAGGGTGGTTCTACACATTCCTGCTTTCTTGGGAGATCTGGTCCCAGCTCACACTTCGGCTGCGTGTGTTTTGCATTGGGAGAGAGACAAACTTGGTTTGGTATCATTTTCTTCCATTTCATCTCTCTTGTGATTGTTACATGTCAATTTTATGTCTAGGATTTAGTATTCGTTAAGGTAGTTTAAGATTTGTAGATTGTATGTCTCAAAATCATTGTAGAGAGGTGAAGCCGCGCCAACCGGATAATTGTAACCACAGGTGCGTAGGTTCAGAAGCTGCAATAGCCACTATAAATAAATGAATGAAGGTGGAACCCGCACACTGTGTGTAGAAAGGGAATATCCCAAACGAGGCGAAGGCTCGATGGCTTGATGTTTAATTCAAAAGTCTTTTAATCGACAAGAGACAGACGTTTCAGTCAAATGACCATCATCAACGTCTGTCTCTTGTCGATTAAAAGACTTTTACATTATACATCAAGCCTTCCCCTCGTTTGAGATATTCCCTTTTCTACACACAGTGTGCGGGTTCCACCTTCATTCATTTATAGATTGTATGTCTAACTGCTGTAACTTAATAAACCAGCTGTTAATGTTAATTTAATTGTCAGTTGTATATTTCAATGAAGGCTGATCCACCAGTTTGCTCTGCCTATCAACCAATTCAGTGATTTAACTGATAATTGGTATCCTGTGTAGTAATTGTTATATTAAATCAAATAAATATATTGTACATGTTAGGGGCCTAGTCAAACCTACAAAGCACCATCGTGATTAGACTGAATTCATCCCCCTTGATGTCACGGCTACGTGCAAGGCCTCGGCCCACAATGCACCTCTGTCTCTTCTTCTGGTGCGAGAGCTAACCAGCTGAAACCAGTCACATTGAAATTGCTTCTGGCCCTTTGCACTTTTGTTTTAATTTAAACAACGCAACTCCACCTGCTTTGATGAAGTGGAGTTCTGTGTGTGTGTGTGTGTGTGTGTGTGTGTGGGTTCTGTGTGGCTCAGTAGGTAGAGCGTGGTTCTGTGTGGCTCAGTAGGTAGAGCGTGGTTCTGTGTGGCTCAGTAGGTAGAGCGTGGTTCTGTGTGGCTCAGTAGGTAGAGCGTGGTTCTGTGTGGCTCAGTAGGTAGAGCGTGGTTCTGTGTGGCTCAGTAGGTAGAGCGTGGTTCTGTGTGGCTCAGTAGGTAGAGCGTGGTTCTGTGTGGCTCAGTAGGTAGAGCGTGGTTCTGTGTGGCTCAGTAGGTAGAGCGTGGTTCTGTGTGGCTCAGTAGGTAGAGCGTGGTTCTGTGTGGCTCAGTAGGTAGAGCGTGGTTCTGTGTGGCTCAGTAGGTAGAGCGTGGTTCTGTGTGGCTCAGTAGGTAGAGCGTGGTTCTGTGTGGCTCAGTAGGTAGAGCGTGGTTCTGTGTGGCTCAGTAGGTAGAGCGTGGTTCTGTGTGTCTCAGTAGGTAGAGCGTGGTTCTGTGTGGCTCAGTAGGTCGAGCGTGGTTCTGTGTGGCTCAGTAGGTAGAGCGTGGTTCTGTGTGGCTCAGTAGGTAGAGCGGGGTTCAGTGTGGCTCAGTAGGTAGAGCGTGGTTCTGTGTGGCTCAGTAGGTAGAGCGTGGTTCTGTGTGGCTCAGTAGGTAGAGCGTGGTTCTGTGTGGCTCAGTAGGTAGAGCGTGGTTCTGTGTGGCTCAGTAGGTAGAGCGTGGTTCTGTGTGGCTCAGTAGGTAGAGCATGGTTCTGTGTGGCTCAGTAGGTAGAGCGTGGTTCTGTGTGGCTCAGTAGTTCAATTCCCACTGCGACCACATATACTGAAAAATGTATGCATTCACTACTGTAAGTCGCTTTGGATAAAAGTGTCAACTAAATGGCGTATGTTATATTATATTATTATGATGCTATGGTGTCATTACTGCGAATCAGCACCATCATTTCCATCACCCATTTCTCAAAGGGACAACAGCAGTTCCAGGAATTTGAACTTAAAATCCCGATTCCCTAACCACTATGCCACACAACTGCCCTGCCGTCACTAAGGAGGCCAAGTCTCAGTAGTTTGAACTTAGCTTGGCAGGCTACGCTTTGACCTTTTGAAGGTGAATACAGGTGTGTGAATAAAATGTGTGTTTGGCCTCCTGGGTGGTCTAGCGGTTACAACATTCGACGCTGGCCACTGCGACCGGGGTTTTATTCCACTGGCCGCGCCAGAGTAGGCTCTGGCCGGGAGTGCCACTAGGGGGCAGCAATTGGCTGTCCGCCCCAGGGAGGGGGGAGGGAAGCCGATATGAGCTCACTGCGTATAGGAGTGGCTCTGTGTACCGGAGTTACAGTCGACGGCTTGGCGAGTGCCGTCTCGGAGGAGACAATACTTCGCCTTTGTCACTGCCAGTCTCAGGACTACAGCAGCAAACTCACAATACGAGACACAATATTTCACGACATGAAAAAGATAGGGTGTAATTGGCTACTAAATTGGGAGAAAATGGGAGAAAAGAAACAAATTCTTAATAAATAAATAAAAAACTGTCAAAAGGAGAAGGAGCCCGGAGAGTGGAGTGTACATATTGCACAAGAGAAGTGAAGGGACTGTGCTGAAGGGAGCGATGTCCGCAGGGCTTCCCTTACGCTGAAGGTGTGACCACTCCACTGAGTAAAGACTCCACTGAAAGAAGGTCAGGGATATCACGATATCAGGCAAAGTGTTCCCAAACAAACTCCTCAAACAGTGCTTAAGGAGAGACACTCTCCTGAGGAAATAAAATTGCATTTTTGTCAAAGGAAGAGATATACCTCATGCCCCAATTCCACACTGATGCTGTCCAACTGAATCTCTTACTCCTTTTTAGTGCACGTGGTATAATTTCTGAGGAGGCACTGCCGCGTTGCATAATCTGGCTAGACAACTTTACATAATTCCACTTTCAATAAATTACGTTTTCAAATCAAGTCAAAGTTCGCAGTTCAAGTCAAAACGTTCCGGGACTATCGCCACCGCAGGTGATGCAGCCCCAGATGTCATTATGAGTGGCCTTGTGTGTACCTTTAGTTGTGTTTACATGATGTGTGTATCATGTCGTGATCAATCCATATTCAAATATTCGAGATGCGGTCATTTTTCAGTCTCAAGTGTAAGGTTCCCACTTAACCCACTGTGTATCGATAAAGCTGATGTTTCGCACTTAGAAGAAACCCCGTATCGAATAAATCGATCAAGCATTAAATAACTAAAAAACAAAACGCTTGAACCCATTGCGATCTTTAGATGTCCAGTACCGCGTGAGGCTACAGGACCCCGCACGGTCACGCAGAATTCGCGAATGCTTTGTCCACACGAGGCTCGTGTTCGTGAAGCCTCGATATCCGTCTGTGAATTAGCGACCTGTAAACACACCAAGAAACCAAACTTTTAAGAACGAGGACTACAAAACTCGAGTCGAAAGAAATAAGGACCGTACATATCATGTAGCTTTCAAACAGCGTGGAGGAAACTAACAAGCTTTATAAGCTTTATAAATGGATTGTATGTGAGTAATGTTTATGGCTTGTATGTAAGCTCTGTAAGTCGCTCTGGGTAAGAGCGTCTGCTAAATGCCTAAAATGTAAATGTAAAACGTAATGCTTTAAAAACCTAAAATGAACTCATACGTCAAAGATAAATATGCACCATCTTACACGACGGTTCGCCCTGAAACATGAAGCACCTTAACTGTGGTCAACGTCCGCGCGTAGCCACAACATATTACCGGGACAGCCGAATTCAAATTAATACGCACGTAGGCTAATGTTGATCTATGCCAGTGTAGTATTCGGCGATGCGTCCTGGGAAAGCGGCCAGCACGCCGTGCATGTAGCAGAACAACCCGGCGAGCGCACACACGGTGTCACAACTGTTGCCCGGAAGGTGCCCGCGCGTAGCGGTGAATGGAGCCCTCGGTAGCGTGTCCTCTCCAAACCAGCACAGACTGGATCGCTCACACAAACCTTCACAACACCGACTGCTAGGTTTGCTCTCTGCTCCGGCAGTGAAACGTGGCTCCGGGTTGTCCCACTGCTATCGAGCCAATGAACCACTTTCCTCTCAGCCTCCGCATGCACATCGAAAACAATATATATATATATATACATCTGACACGATATCAAACCAATGTTATGTGTAACATATGTAAACTATGAATAGTAATGACCGGTGAACATGTTGTGGATGCTGGTGGAATTAATTTCCCCGTATGCCACTGTGTACTGGGATGTGTACTGGGATGAGGCGCTGTTCGCATCGACTCCCCGTCCATCTGCTCTTTCGTGCCGGTCAAATAAATCTCTGTTTCCATACCTCCTCTTCCAGCTCGTTCCTGAAGCACACGCAGGCAGCCCGCTTCTTGAACCCTTCGCCGTCATACGTCCGCGTCTGGTTCGGCTTGAACTTCATCATGAACGTCTCCACCGTTTCTGCCCCAAAACGAAACGAAAGAAGGGCTGGAGGAATGGGAGAGTCGCCAGACCGTCGCGTGGTGGCGGAGATGAAAACCCGGCATCAACGCACGAAAACTCCAGGCGAGGCGGGTTAGAGACAGCCGGTCTCCTGCGTAATGTCTACCTCCATCGATTACATCCACCCAGACGACTCTGCTTCTCTTCCCCTTTCTTCAACTTGAAGCGCCTTGCCTACCGCATGCGTTGTTGTTGTCGTTCTTTCTCTCTCCCTCTATTTCTCTTTCTCTCTCTCCTCTCTCGTTCGTTCGGTCCGATATTTAAGTGGCGTTTGCAGTCCACCCACTGACCCCCGCTAGCAGTGCGCAGTCGCTGTGTGAGACGGAGCACAGGGTGGTCACAGAGCCGAGTTTCACAGGACAGGCGAGGCTGGCTCGCCGCTCCAGTGGCAGTCCCACAACAGAGTACGGGCGTTTCCCAAATAAAATACCAATGCCGCGCGTACGTCACGCACTGATTAATGGACACCTTTAACCATTTTAATCCGCATGAGACACTTGTTCAGCAAACATTTCAGTGCAAAATGAGTAACGTTCTAAACACACACGCACGCCCATCTATATGGATATATTACTTCCAGTAAGATAACAAGTAGTATCTTATTGGAACTATAATAGCATTTTTAGTGAGTATAAAGTTCAGTTTATTTTTCATACAAAGGAGCAGCAATATGGAATTGTGATCTTTCCTGTTTTATAATATAAAAAAAGTTTAGAAAGTGTTGACTGTTGGGCGGAGTATTTTCACAGTGTAAAGCTGTGCTGGCGAGGGTGGGCAGCCACACTAGTCCTCCTACACTTTTACTTTTTACATTTACATTTTCATTTTACATTTTAGGCATTTAGGAGATGCTCTTATCCAGAGTGACTTACACAGTTTACATTTTTTGACATACAATCCATTTATGCAGCTGGATATTTTACTGAAGCAATTCAGGTTAAGAGCCTTTAGCTCAAGGGTACAACAGCAGTGCCCCACCTGGGAATCAAACCAGCAACCTCTGAGTTACAAGCCCAGCTCCCTAACCATTACACTACACTGCTCCCTAACCATTACACTACACTGCTCCCTAACCATTACACTACACTGCTCCCTAACCATTACACTGGGCTCCCCAACCATTACACTACACTGCAACCATTACACTGCACTGCTCCCTAACCATTACACTACACTGCCCCTAACCATTACACTACACTGCTCCCTAACCATTACATACACTGCTCCCTAACCATTACACTACACTGCCAGCCTTTATGAGAGCCTCTGGCTGTAGCAATATAAAGAGTTACAGTAGTGAGATTTTGTGCAATCCTGGCTACAGTGACTAAATCCTTCAGGTGGAACCCAGGTTACAACCTCCCGCGGAGCCAAGAGGGGAGAGGGGGTAGTGGACAGAAAACTGAATTTGGAACCAGTTTTCAGGTTTGAATCTTTATTGGGACAATTGTTATTCCTGGTCACTATAAAATTGTAGATGTGAAGAAATGTGGAAAAATATAAGCCCCCTAAAACACCCACCTGAGGCCCTCACCTGAATAAAACATTAAAGTCTTTAAATAACACCCACCACAGGCCTCACTGCAGTGGCTATTTCACTCTCGAAGGTCATGGAAGCACGGCTAAACTGTGATATCATTATATTATTGATCTATGTAAGCCATGTACCTATTGGGTACAGCGTATCTATAATAATCACAATAATCATAATATAATCAAGGGTGTGCGGACCAATCAGGGTTTATTTTATCTGACAGTCTGTAAGAAGTCATTTATTAAATATGGAAATATAACCACAGTAGTCTTAAAAGGGAAAATATATATAGGACCTCCTGAGGCTCCTTCATGGACTGCAGGTTGGGAACCCCGTTGCTATGCGACTCCACAGAGTGCTCCTGTGACAGTGGACCCTGGAAGTGCTCATTCCAGTCTTATAGAGACGGCAGACAGAGCCTCAGAACCACATACACATCTACGAGCCTCAGAACCACGTACACATCCACGAGCCTCAGAACCACGTACACATCTACGAGCCTCAGATCTACAAGCCTTCACATCTATGTGCCCTCAGGTCTGTGCACACATGGAAAGGATTTCAAGGGAAGGAGAGTGCCATTTGAACAACCACCTGAACTTGAGACCAGGACAAAAGCACATATAGTCTGCCCTTGATGCCTTACTCATACAAATCAAAACAGTGTTTTTCTCATAGCTTGTTTAGTGTCATTTCATTATAACATGTCACAGAATTTCAGTGCACTGTAGCGTCTGAGCCACCAGGGGAAGCACCAGCGATACCCTACCCCGTTGAAAAGAGCTCAGATTTCGCCTGATTTAGGTGACAGGAGTGACTGCTGTTACGGTCACTGTTCTAATGATAGAGAGAGGGATCATTTCCTGAAACATGGACTGCATCTGTTCCTTGGTCATTGCTAGATAGTAACCCTATTTTGTCCAACTCTCGCGAGGTTTGACTGAGTCCCCATGGTAACGAAGGAAAGCATCAAACCCTCGTTCCAGGTGTCTTACGTCCACTAGCACCATGAAACACGACGATTCGCCTAACTCCACTTCGCCCAACTCCACTCCACTCCCAACTCCACTCCACTCCACTCCCAACTCCACTCCACTCCCAACTCCACTCCACGCCCAACTCCACTCTGACACTTTTGAAGATTTTTTAATTTAGGTGCTGTTGTCATTGCAAGATCATTCCACAAAAATTATAGTTTATCTTGCGAATTTCTATGACAAACTTAACGTAGCTGCAAGTAACCTTAGCTAATGTTAACTAGCTAGCTAGCTCATTCACAGCTGCATTCACAACAAACTTTGTCTATAGATTGGGAACACCCTATAACGTTTAACCCTCATTCCAGTTATTTATGCAAACGGAGAGTTGCTCAAAAAGCTTGGTAAGAAAACGTGCTCAACTCAAATTCAAATAGTCTAATATATGGAGGTGAGCTACAACAGAGGCTACTGAACTGGGTTGCTCAAATGTTACCTCTGGTGTGTGGTGTGTAGGGGTTTATCAATTAATAAATACAAGAAAACAGTCAATAAATCAACCAATGTTTATTGGATGAGCTTCAAATTAACAGCTCAGCGTATATCATACTCTACTCCCTAACTGTTAGCCATTTACATTTACATTTTACATTTTAGGCATTTAGCAGACGCTCTTATCCAGAGCGACTTACATAGTTTACATTTCTTTAAATACAATCCATTTATACAGCTGGATATTTTACTGAAGCAATTCAGATTATGTACCTTTAGCTCAAGGGTACAACAACAGTGCCCCCACCTGGGAATTGAACCTGCAACCTCTGAGTTACAAGCCCAGCTCCCTCACCATTACACTACACTCCCAGCCATTTGCCTCGCCAGATAGCGTGAGATCTGGGGGAAAAATAAGGTTACTACCTAGCCACGACCCTGTTCCTTGGAGGTTCAGTCTTTGTGCCCGGACCGGACATTAATGACCTCTCTGACAGGACCAAACATTAATGATCTCTCAGCACCCGGACCAGACATTAATGACCTCTCAGCGCCCGGACCGGACATTAATGACCTCTCTGACAGAACCGAACACAACTGACCAGTCAGAGATGTCTGCCAGGCACGCAGAGATGTGTGTCGTCGCCTGAGAGTCAGAAGGATGAAAAGAGAAAAACAGTTGTGTGTCATCAGCATAACAGTGGCAGGAGAAGCCATGTGAGGGTGTAACAGGGTAAAGAGACTTGTGCAAAGGGAAAAGAGAAGAGGACCTAGTACTGAGCCCTGGGGGACCCCAGCTGAGAGTTTCAGACACCGATCCTCACCGTGCCCCCCCCCAGGTAGGATGAGAACAGCGCAGGGCAGAAGACAGGCCTGGGTCGGTGCAGGTCTTCACTCTGCAGTCATTTTGAAGGAGATACAGAGAAAATGGCTGCTTATAAAGGCATGTCTTTTACTTTGCTTGATCCTTGTGAGATGAAGGAGAAGTCTGGACCCACCACACGACCCAGATAATTAAATGAGACAATTGCTGTTCACAAATGGTCCCCATTCAACCTGATGAAGCTTGTAAAATTTGTAATTTAGAATGGGTGGAAATGGACTTATAAACCTTACTTAAAAATTTCCCCAAATAGACTCACAGCTGTAATTTCAGCTAAAGGTGCTTCTACTAAGTATTACATCAAGGGGGTTGAGTACTCTTGAAATGAATTATTGTCTGTTTTTACTTGTAATTAATTAAGAAAAAGCTTCTTGTTTTTATTTAATTTGACCCTACAGAATTTTGTGGAAAGAAATCCCAATTAAATACTTTTTTCCAATTCCATTAAGTAACAAAATAAAATGTGAAAAATGCATAAAGAGGGTGAATACATTTTATACCCCCTGTGTATAAATATATAAATGATTTATACAAATAGATTCATGTTTTTGTGTATTTTAGTTCAACACCAAGATCCATTTATATGAATGTCTGTTAAATGACAGTAGTGTTGTGGTTCTGATGACACACCTTTGCAGATGTCAGAGCCTCATGTCAGGTGACCGGTAGGAGTTGAGGCGGTAATCTGCTATGTCTGTAAGAGGTGATTCGGTGACAGTGGTGGCCTGAGCTTAGACAGGGCCGTTTATAGCTCTGTGATGGATCTGCTCCTGCTGTTGTCACCTTTGAATATAGCTCTCCCCACTGCAACTGTCCGCAACTGATCCCAGCGCTGTCCATTCCTGGGCACAGTGGCAAAGACAACCAAAATAGCTCCCGAGATTATGGGAAGAGAAATCACACATTGTCAAAATGTGGTGTTCACTCCCACTTCAGTATTAGGGTCCCTGTTCTGGACACCTAACGTGGGGGTGTTCGTCATTTCAGCTCATCTCAATACCACTGCCAGCCATCTTTTGGGGGAAATATATTTTTCTCTGACCAATTGTATTAGTATAAAATAATATAATTTCCCCATCTTACAATATATATATATATATGTATATATATATATATATATTGTGGCGTCCCCAAGGGTTGGGCGACACTCACTGACCTTTCAGAGGGCGTAGGCAAGTGCAATAACACTGAGGAGGCAGTAATATCAGCAGAAATGATGATTTATTTAAACAAACAACACAAAACGCAGGGTGGGGTCTTTTGGGGCATACGAACACAAAGTCCACAATCCTTGTCTCTTCGTCGATGTCCGTTCCAAATCCGCAATCCAGGTCCAAGTTCCGTTGTCCAGTCCGTAATCCAATTCCAATCAATCCAATCCAACACAAAAACACTCTCTCTCACCGCTCCTTGTAAATCCTGGCTGGTCAATGACTTCACAGGTATTTACTCACCAAACTCGCACAGCAACTCCTTTCCCAACTCGTTCCTACTCCTTTCCCAGAACAATGGGAGCGAGACCTTTAAATAGGCCTTTGAAATGGCTTTCAGCTGTTCGTTATCTTCATTGCCTGACTTGGTTCAGGTGTTGCGGTGGCATGCTGGGAAATGTAGTGAAAAATGGCTGCCATGTGTTGGAGGCCAGGCAGCCATTTTGTGGTGCAACCCTTCGGCCTGCCACACACCCTCCTCCTCAGCTCTGACCTCGGGAGGGCCGAGCGGCCCTATGTCCAGCGGCCACCAGGAGGGTCCCCTCTCCAGGTCCACTCAGGAAGTGTCCCCCTGGGTCAAACGTCCAGAATCCCCAGTCTCCGGTTGCCTGAAAAAATGTCTGGCAGACATTAATGAGTGACGCAAGTTGCTCACCTTTTCTGCCCCAAAATGGCCACCAGTGGGTACAGGCTCTGGGCTCCACGGACGGAGCGGTCACCGCTCCTGTTCTGGTCTTCACCAGCCCCCCATGGCTCCTCCGGTATACGTTGTGCCGTTCCGGAATCCAGTGTCCATGCTTCAGCCTTTTCCTCCACATCCCTTTTTCTTTCAGAGGGTCTGGTGGGGTAACTGGGGAAATCATGCTCTTCACAACACTGTTACTTTTATTCTTGGATTTATTTTCCACATTTTCCTTAAATCCCCCTTCCCTAGCCATTTCCTAGGGTCATCCCATTCCATCATCTGCCTGTTCCGTTTCCCGTTTTTCTTCCGACCAGAATTTCTGCGCTCCATTCTTCTCTGTCTTTTTAATTTTAGTGAGGGAGATGGACTCACCACATCAGGAGATGGTCGGGTGCTCAAACAGGCCTCGGCCTTAATTAGGAGGCCTTCCTCAACCCTATGGTCCCCCCATAGCTCCTCTAGGCCCCCTTGAAGGTCCGGCAGGCTGAGTGGGACTGAGGACCACTGTCCCCACTCCAATGTCTGGTCATCATGTCCTCCCAGCTCCGCTGGCTGCGAGACCTCCACCTGCGTGCTAGCATCTTGGGTGACAGGAACACACTTTACACAGGCTAAGTCTTCACTCACCCCTTTCAGTCGGGCTTGTAGGTCCAGCACAGTCTCGGTTTGGACCTTCAGTACTTCCTGAAATGATTTCTCTGTGGCCCGCTGCTGGGCTTCCATCTCCGCCATCTTCCCCTGAAGCTGTGCGGTCTGCTCCAGCTGCAGCTTCTGGACCTGCTCCTGGTGCTCCAGCGCACTCTTCTCCGCCGTCTCCTCCGCTTCCTTGAGTCTGCGCTCGAACCATCCCTTGGTTCCCTCCATGGACTGGATTTGAGCCTGCAGCTCCTCCACCGTCTGCTGTAGGCTCTCCAGCTCCCGAGTGCGGGCCTTCTCGTTGCGGAGCTGTGAACGGATCTCCTCCTCGGTGCGGTTCTTGTCCTCGTGCAGGCCGCGCAGCTCCTTCTCGTAGCGCGCCCGCACGCCCAGCACCTCCTTCTCGTGCTGCAGCCGCGTCCGCTCAGCTCCTCCTTGTGCCGCGACTTCTCCTGCGCCACGTCGATGGCCAGCTCGTCCCAGCATGGCCTGGCGCTTGTCCGCCGTCTTCCTGGTCTCCTCCAGCTCCTGCTGGAGTTTGTCCTTCTCTTGGCCGAGTTCAGTCACCTGCTCCAGGAGCCGGCTGTTGGCGCGGTTCACCTCCTGCAGCTGGGAGCTGACGTCATCTCTCTGGGCCAGGAGCTTCTCCTGCTCGGTCTGCCTCTGCTGCAGCTCCACGTTCAGCGCCATTTCCTGCTCCACACTCTTCTCCAGCTGGGCCAGCTGCTCCCGCAGGGCGTTGGCCTCGACCTGGTGCGTATCCCTGCTCTCCTGCTCCACTCGGCACCGGAGTTGCTCCGCCTCGGACGCATGGTTCTCCGCTGCTTTCCTTAGCTCTGCCTCCTTCTGGGCGAGCCTGGTCTGTGCATCCCCCAAGGCCCTGGCATACTCATCTGTGGCCTGGTCCTGGGACTCCTGCATGTCCAGACAATGTCGCTGCTCATTCTCACACATCTTTGTTAGGTTTCTCACCTGTTCTTTGAGCGCCAGGTTGTGGGACTCTACACGCCTCATCTCATCGCCAAGGGATGCCTTCTCCTTTTCCATCTCCCCAGCCATGATTCTCACCACTCCCAGGAGTCCATGTGGTGCTCCTCTCGCAACTTCATCATTGCCATCAGGTGGCGCTCCTCTGAGGTGCTCACCTCCAACTTTGCCTTGCACAGCTCAAGCTGGGCACTCTGCTTCAGCTGTTGGACCTCACGGAGGGTGACACGCCATCGGTCCTCCACCATGGCTGCCCGTCTCTTCAGTCTCTGCATCTCTGCATCTCTTCCATCGTGGAGTCTGTTGCACAAACCAAACAAAACCCCTGCTGCACTACCTCCTCTTGCCTATCTGTGCTGCCCTCTGCCCGCATCCTCCACCATATGTGGCGTCCCCAAGGGTTGGGCGACACTCACTGACCTTGCAGAGGGCGTAGGCAAGTGTAAGAACACGGAGGAGGCAGTAATATCAGCAGAAATTATGATTTATTAGACGAACACACACAAAACGCAGGGTGGGGTCTTTTGGGGCATACGAACACAAAGTCCACAATCCTTGTCTCTTCGTCGATGTCCGTTCCAAATCCGCAATCCAGGTCCAAGTTCCGTTGTCCAGTCCGTAATCCAATTCCAATCAATCCAATCCAACACAAAAACACTCTCTCTCACCGCTCCTTGTAAATCCTGGCTGGTCAATGACTTCACAGGTATTTACTCACCAAACTCGCACAGCAACTCCTTTCACAGCTCGTTCCTACTCCTTTCGCAGAACAATGGGAGCGAGACCTTTAAATAGGCCTTTGAAATGGCTTTCAGCTGTTCGTTATCTTCATTGCCTGACTTGGTTCAGGTGTTGCGGTGGCATGCTGGGAAATGTAGTGAAAAATGGCTGCCATGTGTTGGAGGCCAGGCAGCCATTTTGTGGTGCAACCCTTCGGCCTGCCACAATATATATATATATATATAATATATCGAGCATACAATATAGCTCATCGCATTCAATTCTGATTCTGTTATTGATAAATCTCAAAGTGCACTGACATTAATCTGACACTGTTATGTTATCAAATATATGACTTTTACTGCACATAGTGAAGTATTGCAGATGTTTGAGCTTTAGCACAATAGCTGTGTTATTATTGTTCATGTATTCTATGAAATCGTACATCCAAGCGTATGTGTAGTGTTGTAAAAGCACATGCTCTAGTATACCAGCATTTACATTTAACATTTTACATTTTAGGCATTTAGCAGACGCTCTACGTCAGATGTTTTACATTTCTTTTACATACAATCCATTTATACAGCTGGATATTTTACTGAAGCAATCCAGGTTTAGCACCTTTAGCTCAAGGGTACAACAGCAGTGCCCCACCTGGGATTTGAGCATGCAACCACTGAGTTACAAGCCCAGCTCCCTAACCATTACACTACACTGCCGACTGCAGTTCTTTACTGTGCACTTACAGTACTGTGGTATATGAGTATGTTATTGTCCAGTCTGTAACACTTCTTTATTCGTTTTGCATTATGTTCTTCTGTCATTGCTATGAATACGAGATGATGCCTGATTTTGTCATGTAAATACAGTCATTCCTGCGTCTATATCTCAGTTAAACTTGCCTGTCACCCAAACGGCCTATTAAAAGCCATTATGTCCTATGATGTGGTGAGTGGACAATATGACATCATTAGTGCAATATGACATCATCATGCAATATGACATCATTAGTGCAAGCCTTTCAGTCTCTGTGTTAGAACAGGCTGTTAATGTGCACTCGGCCAGAACACCAACTCTGTTATGAAGGTGGAGGTGACATGGAAACAACGATGAGTTCAACAGGCACAGTGGTTCTGTGTGGCTCAGTAGGTAGAGCATGGTTCTGTGTGGCTCAGTAGGTAGAGCGTGGTTCTGTGTGGCTCAGTAGGTAGAGTGTGGTTCTGTGTGTCTCAGTAGGTAGAGTGTGGTTCTGTGTGTCTCAGTAGGTAGAGCATGGTTCTGTGTGGCTCAGTAGGTAGAGCGTGGTTCTGTGTGGCTCAGTAGGTAGAGTGTGGTTCTGTGTGTCTCAGTAGGTAGAGCATGGTTCTGTGTGGCTCAGTAGGTCGAGCGTGGTTCTGTGTGGTTCAATAGGTAGAGCGTGGTTCTGTGTGTCTCAGTAGGTAGAGCATGGTTCTGTGTGGCTCAGTAGGTAGAGCGTGGTTCTGTGTGGTTCAATAGGTAGAGCGTGGTTCTGTGTGGCTCAGTAGGTAGAGCGTGGTTCTGTGTGGCTCAGTAGGTAGAGCATGGTTCTGTGTGGCTCAGTAGGTAGAGCGTGGTTCTGTGTGTCTCAGTAGGTCGAGCGTGGTTCTGTGTGGCTCAGTAGGTAGAGCGTGGTTCTGTGTGGCTCAGTAGGTAGAGCATGGTTCTGTGTGGCTCAGTAGGTAGAGCGTGGTTCTGTGTGGCTCAGTAGGTAGAGTGTGGTTCTGTGTGGCTCAGTAGGTAGGACATGGTTTTGTGTGGCTCAGTAGGTAGAGCGTGGTTCTGTGTGGCTCAGTAGGTAGAGCGTGGTTCTGTGTGGCTCAGTAGGTAGAGCGTGGTTCTGTGTGTCTCAGTAGGTAGAGTGTGGTTCTGTGAGGCTCAGTAGGTAGAGTGTGGTTCTGTGAGGCTCAGTAGGTACAGTGTGGGGGGCAAGAACTGAGAGAAAACATGATCATAATGTGCATCCTTGTTGGGAGGGGACCACCAAGCAAGATCAGACGTAGTGCTCAGGCGGGCTCCTGTTTTACTCTCTGCAGCTCTTGTACCAAACAGCCTAAATTTGATTTGTGATACTCTATGGATTCCTGTGAAATCTACGAGGAATGATCCAGAGTGCTGCCCTGGATCAGGAATACAAGAAAAGCGAGTTCGTGAGCAGGCCCGATTTTCCTGACAGTCTTTTGGAAATATGACCAGGAACTTTGTGAAGCTTTCGCAAGGTCTGTTATTGCAAAACAAGTTAAGGACTGTGACGAGAAGAAAACATCCATTAGACATCTCTTCTCTGAGTCAAAGACATAAATGGTGCAATAATTACACAGAGAAAGGCATTATTGTAGCTCACTGCAATTACAATCGGCAGCCGCAGTGTTTAGACGGTTAGCTAGACTGCACAAGATATAAACAACAAAGCACTGGGCCACATTGTCCTGCAGTTTAACTGGAGCGCAGTGTTTACGCAGTCACCTTCCCCTGGTAAGACAGAAAACAGTGATGGTGGGAAACAGCGTGAAGACAAAACACATCGGCCGCACCCTCAAAATGAGCAGCTTCTGGGAGCAATCTGGAGAGACAGAGAGAGAGAGGGGGGGAGAGAGAGGGGGAGAGAGAGGGGGAGGGGGAAGAGAGAGAGAGAGAGGGGGGGGGGAAGAGAGAGAGAGAGAGAGAGGGGGAGAGGGGGAAGAGAGAGAGAGAGAGGGGGAGGGGGAAGAGAGAGAGAGAGAGAGAGGGGGGGGGGGGAAGAGAGAGAGAGAGAGAGAGAGAGAGAGGGGGGAGGGGGAGAGAGAGGGGGAGGGGGGGGAGAGAGAGAGAGAGAGAGAGAGAGAGAGAGGGGGGAGGGGGAGGGGGAAGAGAGAGAGAGAGAGAGAGAGAGAGAGAGAGGAGAGGGGGGAGGGGAGGGGGAAGAGGGAGAGAGAGAGAGAGAGAGAGAGAGAGAGAGGGGGGGAGAGAGAGAGAGAGAGAGAGAGAGGGGGAAGAGAGAGAGAGAGAGAGGGGGAAGAGAGAGAGCGAGGGGGAGAGAAGGAGGGGAGAGAGGAGAGAGAGAGGGGGAGACAGAGAAAGGGAGAGAGAGAGAGGAAAGAAAGAGAAAGAGAGACAGAGAAAGAGAGAACAGCTGAGATATAGAGTACCGTATTGGAACGCTTTCACTCTTTCAATCTTTCACTAAAAGCTGAGATCTGGAACAAAGGGTTAATAACACCATTATACAAAAGTGGAGACAAATTCCACCCCAATAAGTACCAAGGAGTCCGTGTGAACAGTAACCTGTGGAAGGGTTTTGCAGTATCGTGGCCTTTGGTTTGGCCTTCTCCCATCACATTAATAGTTTCTAATCTTTATTCTTATTCTAATATTCTTTCCTCAGTTGGACCACTGCCAGTGTCTTTCCAATATTATGTTGTAGGAACGTTTTTGGCTTAGCAAAGCAAGTGAAGTCTTTTCAACAAATATGAAGATTATTATTATATTATTAAATATTAAGATATCTTGAAACCCAGAAGAATACAACTTTATTTTGTTTCTGATTATATCTCATTTTCTCCCAATTTAGAGGCCAATTACACCCTCTCTTTTTGGGGGCTTGGGACTTTGATAGTAGTTGAATAAACCCTATCTGCATCAAAACAGTGTGCTACAGTAGTGAAAAAAAGCCTACAGGATGCTGGGATACATAGCAAAAGCTATTGAGTATAAATCAAAGGAGGTTATATTAATGTTATATAATGCCTTTGTCAGACCTCACTTAGAATTCTGTGTGCAGTTCTGGGCACCGCACTACAAGAAACATATAGAAGCTCTTGAAAAAGTCCAAAGAAGGGCAACTAAACTGATACCTGGTATGCAAGGTAAAAGTTATGATGATAGACTTAAGGCACCTAAGCAATTCTAGCAAAAGTAAACTATGGGGATTGAGGCTTTTAAATTCTAAAGGATTAACAGTGAACTACCAAAGATCTTTCAGGTTGAGAGGGCACAGGTGGAAATATGTTAGAGGTCAATTCTGCACTGATATCAGGAGCTGTTCTTTTACACAGAGTTGTCAATGTGGGTGAAAAACTTCAAGAATTAAAGAGACCATGCTATTGTCGGCTGACGTAACGTTAGGCTATACAAAACATAACAAAAATGTTTTGTCGTTGTAAATTGTTTCTTTTGTGAAATATTGCTAGATGTATTTTATGAAATCAACAAGGTTTTAATTGATGTTTTAAAGCAATATTGTTACACTCACTGGAGTTTGTGCTATTGGATAACTCCGCTGTGCTGTGATACATAATCGTTAATTTGATATGCTTGATCGATCAAGTTCTTAACGGCGATTAATCGATCAATCACGAACATCCCTAATCTCTACGTATCGACATTAGTGGCTCTTGCCTGCTTTTCTGCAAGGGTCGTCTGCGAGCATCTCTTCACCTCAGACACTTCACTGCGTTGGATCGCCAGCGGCCCTGATCTTTCTCACGCGACGCTGGGACTACTCCCCGTGCAGGAATCCTTCCACACAGTCTGGTCTTCTTTGTTGACACCAGTGCGGTACCTGCCCAACATGCCTACCTTATCGTTGTTCCAGTGCCGTTCTGCCTCTGTCCCTGCCGGCCTTTGGGTAATACCTGTATATCGATCGGTGTTCACAAAGGTATTTGCGCTCAATGAACCACTCACTGATAACGTTAGCAGTCTACCAGGATGTTCACCAATCAGCCCAACCTGGGGCTGGGTTTTAAAACACATCTTTCGATGGCGATGACCAGCGCTCCTCTATCATACATGCGTGCTCAGGAAGAGATGATGCAATGTACATTGACACAGAACAAACCTGTCGTTGAGTAATATCTAATCGTTCACTTCTGACCTGTGACTTTGAGGATCAGCCCAACGCAGAGGCAGTCCGAAAGGACGTTGACAAAGGGCACAGTTTGTAAGATGACGTCCGATAAGGAGGAGACTGTGGCGGAATGTTGACTAGGAATTCCAGATGGTGAGTCAAGGTGGAGTCTGGGTCTTTCGGGTGAAACTGCCGTACAAACACAACCCTTTTTACCCCTTATCACCACCTTACTGGTGACTCCTGCTGCTGTCTCATGGCCATAAATGTGCTGAAGATAAATGAAAAGATTTAAAAGATTGAGCTAAATTAAATATTTGAAAATTGACATTTGAATAACTTGCGTAATTTTCAGATTGCATATGAACAGTCAAATATGGCACACCGATCGAGTTCCAGCGATGCTGTTAAAACCTGTAAGAACAGAAGAGTGCACCGTGAAGTGCTGTAAAGTTTTGTCTGCTGGGTTGGGGGCGGGACAGAGCATGGACTGACATGTCCCTCAGCCATTCAGCATGATTCAAGAGAGTTTACTGGAGAGTTTATTGGATGACATGATCTGTTGACCAATCACAGTAAGTAATAGGTTGCAGTCCCTGTGGCATACGCAGGAGAGTGGACATTGCACACAGAGCCAATGTGTCCGGAGTGGACTGAGTGACAGCTCTCTCCCTCCCAATTCCCTTTGGGTCGCATCCACAAAACCAAACCTCAGAGCCACATATTCACACGGCCCTGACGTCTATATATATCGCTGAGGCAGGGGTACGGGCCGTCCTCCCTCAGAATATGAAACACACACAGAGATTTCCCCGAAATGGAGAGGACGGTAAGCGCAGGGTGTCGTCCCTCTGTCCCCACGGTCACACGGTGTGTCACTCGGACAGACGTTTCAACTCCACGTCTCACCGGCTCTTCACATCCCCCTCACATCCCCGACAGCCACGCTTCTCTCTTGGTCTTCACAACTATTTCAGAAAATAGTGGAAATAGTTTTACAAATCAAAGGGTATACAGTCAACTCCAAAATGATCCCCACCCTTGATAAAGATGAGTAAAAAAAGGCTGTATAAAATAAACAATTCTGGTATCTTGTATGCTTAAAACACTGGGAAAATTATATTATTTTATTCTAAAACAAACACTATTTTCAAACACAGAATTTCTAGAGCTGAATCAAAGTGACAATAGTGTGAAGCCCACTGTTATGAAACATGAGATATTCAATCTTCTCTCCAACCAAACAAACGTCCATCCATCCATCCATTATCTAAGCCGCTTATTCCTGGTCAGGGTCACGGGGGGGGGGGCTGAGCCTATCCCAGCATGCGTTCCGGGCGAGAGGCAGGAATATACCCTGGACAGGTCGCCAATCCATCGCAGGGCACACACACCATTCACTCACACACTCATACCTACGGGCAATTTAGACTCTCCAATTAGCCTAACGTGCATGTCTTTGGACTGTGGGAGGAAACCGGAGTACCCGGAGGAAACCCACGCGGACACGGGAGAACATGCAAACTCCACACAGAAAGGCCCCGGCCTGGATTCGAACCCGAGACCTTCTTGCTGTGAGGCGACAGCGCTATCCACTGCACCACCGTGCCGCCCCCAAACAAACGTTTATGTGTAAAACACATGATCATTCACATTCCCCCTGGGACCACATATACTGAAAAATGTATGCATTCACTACTGTAAGTCGCTTTGGATAAAAGCGTCTGCTAAATGGCATATGCTATTATCACCCAGGTAGTTTTTCTACCCCCTTCCATGTACAGCACTGGAGATCAATCAATTGTAATTGTTGGGGAGGTCGATGCATTTTATGGTCCTGCGCAGGCAAACAGCATGTGGCCTAACCTCCATCTCCATCTCCACACTGATCGACCGAAGCAAACGTGGGCTTCCATCACAGGCAGGTGTGTTGCTCTGTGAATGGCACCAGGGCACTAAGGTGTGTGGCTTTGGCAGCCAGCACAGTCCATGTTGGATCAGCACACCACGCATACATGCCTGTGTCACACACCACAATTTTGGGATTCTAATTTAAGCTGGAAATGATGTGTCAGGCGCACCAGAAAACCCTCAGAGAGGAGAAATTTTAGGTCTGAATGTTGATGGGTCAGGCGCACGATTGGCCTTGTCACATGCCAGCAATATTGTTTGCCTGAGCATATTATATTTCTCCAAATAACATGGCAACCCACAGCTCGCTGTCTTCCCCAGGCCCTATCGGTGTTTGGTCTCACCACAATTCTGACCATGAGATGATCATTTCAGTGATGACCCTGAAAATATGTCTTGTGCTTGTAACCAACCCAAAATAAAAATCCATCCATTATCTAAGCCGCATATTCCTGGTCAGGGTCGCGGGGGCTGGAGCCTATCCCAGCATGCGTTCCGGGCGAGAGGCAGGAATATACCCTGGACAGGTCGCCAATCCATCGCAGGGCACACACACCATTCACTCACACACTCATACCTACAGAGCAATTTAGACTCTCCAATTAGCCTAACGTGCATGTCTTTGGACTGTGGGAGGAAACCGGAGTACCCGGAGGAAACCCACGCGGACACGGGGAGAACATGCAAACTCCGCACAGAAAGGCCCCCGGCCTGGATTCGAACCCGAGACCTTCTTGCTGTGAGGCGACAGCGCTATCCACTGCACCACCGTGCCGCCTCAAAATAAAAATATTAAATTGCAAATTAATTAGGCCTAATTAGGGATAGGGAGCCCCTCCCTCCTCCAAGCACTTAAAGTGTGACCGGCTGATGGTTTGGGCTCCGCTTAGTTCAGTCGAGCAACTCTGGGGTGATTCTGCCCGTCCCTGCCCCTAGCCCTGGCCCACACCTCACTCACGCCTCTCTGCTTCGCTCCTGGCAGTGTGTGTTCACATTTTGGAGAGAGACAAACTTGGTTTGTTACATTTTTCTTCAATTTCATCTGTTTCCTGATTGCTACATGACATTTTTATTGAATGAAATAAATATATTTTACATGTAGGATAAGTGAGGGGGTTTTAACGCGTAATATCACTTGTGTTCACTATTCAGAGTGCTGAACTTTAAACAAGGCATTGTACTGTTGAGGCTACTGGATTCAGGGAATAGACTTCATTTAATTCTCACCGACCTGACACAATAATCTATTATAACTGTCATTACTGTGCTCAACCGCAGTCAAACCTTTTGAGGCAAAATACAAATCACCAACTGTCTGAGAGCTTAAGTAAAGCTGGGGTAAATGGCTCCAGGAATGACGTCAAAATCATAACCTTCTGTGTTGTCAACAAACAGCACAGTTATAAACACAAGCAGTGAGCCAATCAGAGATCAGGGAGGCCCAGCGGGTCAGCCGCCATGTGAGAACGGAACCCGAGCAGTTTGACTCCACCGTGGCTCCCTGCCAGATCATCACAACGCGCTGGTCTCCCGACGCAGTTTGCCACAATCTACACATTCCTCTGGAAAGTGGCGCAAACACTGGAGTTTTCTCAGCCTGATGACAGGTTGGAGGAGCTGAACTCACCAGCCAAACTGTTTTCCACGTTCAACCTCATTCAAAACAAGGTCTCCTCCGTGAAGCTCTCATTTAGGGGGCTGTTGTGTAGCTGGACAACAACATCGGCGCAAATCCCTTTATTTTCGCTCTGCATCCCAGACGTCTGATGTCAGTGGGCAGAACCATGGCTACAGGGAGGCCCAGTGCGCATGGGTGTGCTCAGCTCCACAGAATCGTAACATTCAGCATTTACCGTGTGGGTTCTGCTACATCTGCTATATGCAGTGGTGGTCCTGGCTCACTTGGTCAGTCATACACCCCCCACCCCCACCCCAAGCCCCAAGCCCCAGGGAGGCCACGCAAAACAAGTACCCATGTTGTAACGAGGTGCAATAGGCACCCCTTTTATTTGAAAAATATATACTAATAGACAACGTAATACTGAAAAATACTGCACACAAATATTCAATAGTAAAAATCCAAGATATATACAAATAACAAATTTAAATTGAACAATACATAAAAATAAATCGAGAAATAAAAATAGCATGCTTATTTTAAAAGGAACCAAATAAGGAGGTGCTGTCCAAGACAATAAATAAGAACACAAACATATTGCACACTAATGTAAAAATTAGGTGCACACAAATAAAACTAAATTGAACACAGTGGAGTTGGACCTTTTCAATACTGGCTGAGTCTGGCTCAATGTGGCTGAAAGTTCATTATGCACAAACCAGACTTAAGATAGCTTCTGCTGTTTTGCTGCTAGTTTAACTGGACTACATGCATGTTAACTATCTAGCTCATAGTGATTCAGTATAGCGCTATCATTACCCCAAATAAATTCACAGAAAATGTTCATAATGATAGTCAAGAAAGGCGTTTTTTAGAGAAAGTTCAGCGTCATTATAGCCAGTCTAATGTTAGATAAATGCTTGAGCTACTAGCTAGCATTAACTTTAGTATAGCCATTGATGAAATTCCTAGCTATCACGATTATTTACTAGACTACTTCAAAACGTAACATAATGTTCATGATGAGATGACATAACACATACCTTTATCTTTGGCCCATTTCTCCTCTTCTTCTTTTCTCTTTTTCCTAAACTTAAATCCTGAAGGCTTTGATCTTTTCATTTTGGCAACGTACCTCAATGTGTGTGTGACACGATTGTTTGTGTGACTAAACGATTACCCATCAACGCAGGGTCAAGAGACTAAACCATTTTACCTTGGTGGTGTAGACTCATTTTCATGTATCATTATATTTTAAACCAGGCAAAATTGCAGCTGTATATCAATAGCTATTGAGATATTATTTCCATGTGCTTGTGTGTGTTAGGAGAGCAGGGGCGCATTTGGTTGCGTTGTTATTTTGTGATTTAATTGATTGACTTGTACTGTACAGTGTGAGTTACGCGCTGTTGACCTCCACTCCTCCCCCACTCTGGGCTTCTAGCAGGTGAGGACTTCATACGCTGACAGACCGCAGAGGCAGTTGGATGAGAGTCCCATCATGCCTGTCCGATTGCTAGCGCAGCTTAATCGCTGTCGCGTCGAGCGAAACTCGCTGCGGGCAGAACCAACTGTTACACCTGTCCGAGCGTAGCGCTGAAGTGAGCGCGCGTCTGTCTGTGTCTGTATTAGGGCAGCCATTTTCAAAACCCCAGAATGGAGGACACTTCAGGCACCGGTAATTCAACATGTAATTATATGATCAATTAACTAAGATTTAAAATGTGTACTCACAATAGCTGGATGATCTTTTTTGGTGCATTTTCCAGAAGCCTTCTGTTGGCCAGGAACTTTTGGTAACTCTCTGTGCACCGCTCAGTAAAGTTAATGCAGATCTGGCGTTCTGCTTTGACACTGTCCGCTTCCACCTCACACCAACACATTGTACAGAAGGCAAGATAATCGTCTTTTCTGCTTTTAGAAACAAATCCGTGCTCTTTTGACCACTCTGGGTTGTATTAAGTCTTCCGTTTCGGCATTTTTCAGGGCTGGCCACGATAGCGCTTCAGAAAAAGGTGAGCTTGCCGCTCACGCCCACAGTGTACGTAATAACGTCATATTAAAGTGTGGTGTTTGTTGACATTTGTTAGACCAATGACACAGGCGATTCGTTATTTGACAAATACGTAAACCAATAAGAAGCACGTTTGAATCAAATGTGATTTAATGAAGAATTTAGTGTTTTTCTAGTCTAGATTTCAAAAGGAGGACAAATGGGCGGATCGTGCCGGATGGACAGAGCGCTCGAAACCGGACAGTCCGGAATAATGCCAGACGTGTAGCCACCCTAGTCTGTATGGAGAGCTGTGTGCGTGCGCCCCCTGCCGGCATGACACCGCCCTGGGCGACTGCTTATATCGCCTATGCCAGGATCCGCCACTGGCTATATGTATATGTATAATAATAATAATAATATATATACTTATCAACATGTAATATGGCAGCTGTCCCTTAGTCAGGGTAACTTGTACATTCAATATTTTAAAATTATACAGTTCTGTCTGGGAACAAAAAGATATTAGTCACATATTATTTTATTGTTGTTCTTGTTTACTTGCACTACTGAATATGTTACTGAAGCAATTGACAAGTAACTGCCCAACCGTGAAATATCAGTGCTACACCTAGGAATCAAACCGGCGGTTACAAGCAAAGTTATTTGACCACTACAAAAGAGCTCTATGAAGCTCTTAATGACCGACTGTGAATTCCTCTGGTCCATCAGAACGTGGAGGGTGTTAATCACTGAAAAACAAACTCCTGTTTGCCTTCCAAGAGGAAATGTGTCTATTTACATGCCAGTCATGGGACTGCTCTACAGAGAAGCATTTATTTCAATCACAGGGTCCCTCTACTGGACACATGAGGAACAGCACTGTTGTGTTGACGATAATGTTTGTCTCATGAAGACCCCTGACACGTTTTTGTTTAAGCAGGTCTTTGAACACACACAGAAGACACATAAATATGTTCAGACTGAGGGTGCCCTGGGCTCCAGAGTCCATGTACTTTTATAAAAAGCACTTTGAGGTTTCCCTTGTGAAATGAAAAGTACTATATAAGTAACATATTTCTTATTATTATTATATAGCAGACAAGTCCCTCTTATCCAAGTCACAAGTAAGTCTCAAGTCATTTGGTCCAAGTCTGAAGCACGTCCCAAGTCATCAAAACAGTGACTCAAGTCCAACACACAATGACATCTGTTATATAGTTTTATGAAGCTGCAGCGTGGGTTGTGCGATACGCTGCTCCAGATTTGACTGATGGCACTGTACGTATGTACGTGTGTGTGTGTATGTATGTATGTGTATGTGAGTGTGTGTTTGTATGTATGAGTGTATGTGAGTGTGTGTATGTATGTATGTGTGTGTGTGTGTGTATGTGTGTGTGAGTGTGTGTATGTGTATGTATGTATGTATGTACGTGTATGTGTATGTGAGTGTGTGTATGTATGTATGTATGTGTGTGTGTGTGTGTGTGTGTGTGTGTGTGTGTGTGAGTGTGTGAGTGTGTGTATGTATGTATGTGTATGATGTGACACGTGTTCATGGTTCTCTAAAGCAGTGCCACTGAGTTTAAGACAAGTTTCCCTACAGGGACAATAAAAGTATCTCTTATCATATCAAAGCCCATACCTCACAGGTGTGTCGTCTCATTGGTCAGCTATGTCCGGGGAGCAGGACACAATTCGTCTCATTGGGTGTTCCTTTCAGCTGTGACATCGATGTGACATCAGAGTACTCAAGATCACGTCATACGTCACAGGAGCTATGGACTACGCCCCCATCCACAGGGCACGAGTGCTCACTGAATGGTTTGATGAGCATGAAAACGATGTAAACCATATGCCATGGCCGTCTCAGTCACCAGATCTCAACCCAAACTGAACACAACTGGATTCAGAAATGAACGACAGTCTGTTGGTGAAGAAGCAGCATGGCGACCCCAGTAAGCGGTACGATTGTGCCTAAGAACAGAACAGTGCCGAATAAATATTTTACGTTAAAAGTTGCGCGAATGTGCCTTACCTTAGACCTGCCGTGAGGGGGGGGCAGCTGCAGTGTCGATTCTGGACAGATGATGTTTACACAAATATTTACAAGAGAAAAGAGGACCTGTGAGTAACGTGCTGTGCTATTAGACGAGTTATTAAAACATTCGCTAGTTTGAAATGGGAAAATAATTTGAAGTAAGTAAAATTACAGACGTATTTTGGTGTATATTGCTGGTCCATCATCATGGAAAATATTTGGCTAGCTGGCCAGCCTTTTGCAATAGCAGTGTGAATTCATGTTATTTGCTTGAAAGCCAAAGTTGGTTTGTAACGGAAGTGAACAGAGACATTCTTAAAAGCCATAATTAAAATGAAATCAAAACGCCCTGTAGCACCTGCATTTATTTTAAAAAATCACTTTAAGAACTTGAGATATTACTCTTTTTTAAATGTTTTAAATAAATGTTGTTTCTGATTTTATCCCATTTTTCTCCCAAATTGGTAGCCAATTACGCCCGATATTTTCAGGTCAATCCCTCCCTCATAGTTCGCTGCTGTAGCCCTGAGACCGGCGGTGACAAAGGCAAAGTATCGTCTCCTCTGAGACGGCACTCGCCAGGCTGTCGACCGTAACTCCGGTACTCCAGAGCCACTCCTATACGCAGCGAGCTCATATCATCTCCCTCCCCCTCCCTGGGGCGGACAGCCAATTGCGGCCCCCGGTTGGACTCCCGGCCAGAGCCGACTCTGGCACAGCCGGTGAGATATTGCTCTATCCACATGCATACGTTTAATCATTATATTAACCAGTTTGACATATATGCTATTAATGTTAAAGGTAAAAATTCTGGTTCATTAGAATCCTTTGAACCGATTTCCTCAGAGGGCCAATCAGAAATGATTTTTTAAATGAAATGTAACACAGACCTTGGTTGATATTGTCCCTGCAAGACTCCTGAAGGAAGTTGATATTGATATTTTATGCCCTGGTAATTCTCACCATTATTTACTTAATATACATATTATATATATATATATAGTTACTTAATTGCAGGGTCTGTGCCCTCCTGTTTTAAATGTGCGATAGTACAACCTCTCCTTAAACAGCCCAGTCTGGACATGTCGGTGTTGGAAACTATAGGCCTATTTCCAAGCTCCCATTCCTCTCTGAAGTCTTGGAGAAAGTGGTTTCTTTTTTTAAATAAATGTATTTTTCCTCCTCCTCCGAGACGGCACTCGTCTGCTGTCGACTGTAATTCCAGCACCCCAGAACCACTCCTGTGCGCAGCGAACTGTGTCGGCTTCCCTCCCCCCTCCCTGGGGCGGACAGCCAGTTGCCGCCCCGGTCGCCGTGGCCAGCGTCGGACGCTGAAGCCACTAGACCAGGGAGGCCGAAACAGTGGTTTCTAAGCAGCTTTTATTTCATATGAACTGTAACCATCTTTCAGAAAAGTCTGGTTTTGGATCCTTAGCACTGAAACAGGACTTCTGAAAGTGGCTAATGACGAGCTTTTAAACTATGACAATATAGAAGTGAACAGAATCTAACCTGACCTCTAAATGGTACAAAGTTAAACATGATACATTTCTTCAAATTACTTTTTATTTGATTTTTTTTAGTTTCAAAATAATATGAAAAGGAAAAGGTCTTCTGTTCACTTAGATATTAACTGTAAGGCATTTTTACCAGGGGTGCCCATATTTTTGCACCCCACTGTATATATACAGTACATTGGTGGTCATTCAGAATTCACAGAACAATAGTTAGGAAGCATTGATCAACAGAGCTGCTGTGGTCACATTAACCCATTTTATTTTAAAGACATGTTCATGATGCTCTTGAGATTCATGGCGAGCCTAGATGGGCCGAACGGCCCATTCTCCACATTATGTATTCTTATGTTCATCAAATGACTGTTGAGCAAAATGCTTGATGCATGTTGAAGTGCACAGGAATAAATACGGTTGTCGTGTAGATGATAGCTAGCGCGCTTGCCACTCTTACCTACCAAATATCAGCAAGAAATTAAACTGACACAATTATCAAGACGCAGTAAATATATTTCATAATAGTCAGCACCAACTGTTTTAAGTAGTAGCTTGAAGACCACTTTCTTTCCTCGTACCTCTAACAAAATGTTGCTTAAGTGTTCTGTACACTGGCAAGGCCAGTTGGGAATAACTTCAACATTTTACTGAACGGTCGGGACTCGCGGGAGGCGTGGCCCTGAACACGGACTACCCAAATCCCCACCTTAACCATCAGGAAGAGAGGCGCAACACTGGTGTCAGACCAGTGCTCACGGGACGCTTCCTCCTACACCCCTTTCAGCCTCCAATGTACAACATTTATTTCTGTCCAATCAAAAAGTCAGCTTTGTATCCATGCAGTGGTCAGCGACACGGGCTGGCAGGCGGAGGGTTGCTGGTTCAAATCCCAGGAAGGCCAAACAAAAAAAACTATGAACTGGAAACCGGAGGGATGCCAGTTCACTTCCTGGGGCACTGCCGAAGTGCCCTTGAGCAAGGCACTGAACCCCTAAAACTGCTCCAGGGGCGCTGTACTATGGCTGACCCTGCGCTCAGACCTCTCTTAGGAGAGATATGCGAAGAGACACATTCCAATTGCCTTGTGTAACATGGGAATAAAGAATATTCCTATGCAGAGTGAAAGGGGCGTACACTCTGTTTTATAAACTGACTGCCCTGTTATTTCAGCCCTTTGGGTTAAGAACGGACGTCCGTTGGCTGTCCGCCCCAGGGGAAGGGGGGAGGGTGAGCCGGCACAAGTTCGTCGAGGAGCAGGAAGGGCGTCCGTGGTCGGGTTCCGTCTCGGAGGAGGCGGAGCTACTGGCCCAGAATAAAAGGCTTGTTACCTGGAGGACAGGCGGCGGACTCGTGGGGGAGGGAGAATTGAGATAGAGGAACCAAATTGGGAGAGAAAATGGGTAAAATGAGAAACTATAAAAGCCCATATCAAAGAAATTCAAACTATATTCATCAATATTTTTATTTAAAATGAGGCTTCAATATTTCCCAAATTTAGCAAACTCCCTTCATCAGTGAAGGTTTTGTGTGCCGATGGCAGATCCGAGTCTTTGCAAATTGCAAGGTTTCCTGTGCTGGACAGCAGCCTCTTAACGAGGAGGCAGTGTTGAGTTCCCCATCCAGGACGTACACGTGAACACGCAACACATTCTGTTCAGGAATGGGTCCTGTTGAACACACCCCATTTTATGGGACTGTCAATAACCAACATCCATACGCACACAAATTAAATACCGTAGTTGTTCATTGTATGACGTTATGAAGCTGGGACACAATTAGAACGAGTATTTTGAACAGAAGTTGGGGTAGATATTGAGGAACACAACGTTAACATGCTCGCCTGAACAGCAGTGATCTGTTGCGCTGGTGGCCACTCAGCGTTCTCGCCCTGTGCTATGCAAATCTAAATACGTCACGTTAAGAAACGCAAAATGCACTCTGACTCAACAACGGTCTGACAACGTCTACAGTACAACCTTTATTAGCATCACTGTGGGCTTCACGCTAGCATCTAGGCTAGGCTCGACAGCAGATGCCTTGGCTTAGCAAGCTCACTGACATCCAACAATTTGTTAATCGATACACCAAGGCAACATCACCAAACAGCAGCCAAACCCCTCCCCCCCCCAACCACATCACCAATCAATCAACCAACCAACCAATCAACCCCAAGGCCGTCAAACTCAGCAGCACCTGACAGCAAGAGCCACCGTTCACCAACAACCTTTCAGAGAGGCAGAGCCGCAAGAAACGAGCGTTTTCCTCCAGCAGGCAGGGAGGGGCTTCAGTATTCACAGGATGACACCTTTTGTTTTCGGTTTAGAAACAACCAGCATAACCAGATAACTTTACATGCTGGCTGCTTGGTTCAATGGCAAGATAGCGAACCTGCCTGCAGCCAATGTCTGCCTGCATGCTTACTGGGACGAACGCACTCCGATGTGTATTACATATAGCATGATGCAGAGCTGGGCACGCATGCGAAGGCTATGTTATGTTAATAAATGCTATAGTTATATGAAGGCTTCTATTGCAAAGTCCAAATGTGCTGAAGATGTATTAAGGGCACGTTGTGAAATCTATGCAGCAATGTTATGCAGCAAATCAAGAATGTTTCACATGCAAAACTCGCCCTCCAATGTACCACTTCAGCTCAACCCAACGCACCACTGAAAGACAAGGATAACCATCCCTCTTATACAATCAACAGACTTTATTTACAGAAAGAACAGAGTGATGTAGGTGGACTGTTTTCATACCGTTCTGACAGAGCAGAGAACCATCGTTCTCCCCTTTTCATATAAAGGATGAATTTACAAGTTAATTGTTTACTACAGCCATCGATCAGAGCCGAGGGTGATGCCAGCTTGACTTCATGATCTCCTTGTCCGCCCCTCCCCCATATTCCCTCCATTACCCCCAACCCCCCATAGCCCACCCTCCCAAAACAAAAACCATCTCATTCAAGGATTTCCAAGCGCATCTTTTCCGATGAAAGTAAGTGACAGAAGGAGAAAGGCTTACGGCTGCAAGCGCCCAGACACCGATCCATACGTCAGCGGCACGGGAGAGACTCAAATAAAACACTAAAGACCAACACAGAATAACAACAGAAATATATTGTACTAAAACATAAGATAGTGTGTCTCTTTCCCTCTCTCCCCCAAAGCAGGTCTCCATGAACACCAGGGTGGACACAGGGCCCACAGTGTGAGCAGTGAAGCTGCTGCTTGGGGACATCTCTCTCTCTTTTCTTTTTAGTTTTTCTTTCAGCTGTAAAAAATAATAATAATAATAATCTTAAAGCCGACCATGGTGTTCTTCTCTAGCGCGTTTACATCAGTTACACGACCCCGGTGTTCTGAAGGGACCAGTCCATAGGCTGCGGCTCACCCCCCTCTCTCTCTCTCTCTCCCCCTCTCCCCGTCTCTCCCCCTCTCTCCCTCTCTCCCCTCCCTCCCCCTCTCTCCCTCTCTCCCTCCCTCTCTCCCCCTCCTCTCCCTCTCTAAACCAACAGCGGTCTCAGACCCGGGTGAGATGAGCAGACTCTCAGGCAGGGCTGGGTCTCCCCTCTCTCCAAATTGCACTTTCCCAGGACCCCTCTCCCCCTCTCCTGGTCCTGGTTTACAGGGAGGAAAACGCCCGGTTCTGCAGTCGTTACACAGCAGTGTTTAATAAACCCAAGAGCATCACAGGAAGAAATCATTATTAAAAGTAAAGTAAAAGTCCCCCCACCCCCCCAGAGACAGACCAGTGAGGGTCAGAGTGGAGCCCCCCCCACACGTTACAACAGTGAACACAAAGACAAAGGATTGGATAACGTGCATTTAAATCACCAATGGTCTGGAGCGCTCTTCCCTCTTTAATATATATATTGTGTTTACTGGTTTGTGTATATTTCATTTTTTCTCCTAAGACTGTGTCCTTTAAATGCAAACGGTGGAAGAAGAGGCCTCGCTGGAGCAGGAGGAGCGCCGCTTGCTCCCTGGCTACACCTCGATGTTGTTTCCGGCGTAAAGCCTGGTCCATGTTCGGGCTGGAAGACGACAGAGGAAGGGAGAGTTTGTCACAGTCCAAATAAGAACAACAACATTCACATCAGACAAAATTAATTTGACAAACTATTTCTATTTAGTCATACACTGTCCTCAAGTGTTCACTGTGGTGAACATCCCATTTAAGCAGCTACTGAATGACATTACTCATGATGCCACAACCGAATCAGTTTCAGCTACAGTCAACACTTTGAATGAACATGAACTGTGCAACAAACAAAAAAACCACACACTTACACGCACGCACACAGAGACAGGGAGAGAGAGAGGGAGAGGGAGAGGGAGAGAGAGAGAGAGAGAGAGAGAGAGAGAGAGAGAGAGAGAGAGAGAGAGAGAGAGAGAGAGAGAGAGAGAGAGAGAGAGAGAGAGAGAGAGAGAGAGAGAGAGAGAGAGAGAGAGAGAGAGAGAGAGAGAGAGAGAGAGAGAGAGAGAGAGGAGAGAGGGAGAGAGACAGAGAGGGAGAGAGGGAGAGAGAGGAGAGAGACAGAGAGAGAGAGAGGAGAGATGAGAGAGAGAGAGGGAGAGAGGGAGGGAGAGAGACAGGGAGGGAGAGAGACAGGGACAGACGGACACAGACAGACCTGTTTCTATGGCTTGAGCTTCGTTGGTTTTCCACTGCTCGGCGACGTCGTTGGCTAGTGGGTCATCAGGGTTTGGAGCGCTTAGTAATGCCTGGATGGAGAGCAGCACTGTGCGGATCTGCAGGGCTGGGGACCACTTATCTGTGGAGGAGGGAGAGAGAGAGAGAGAGAGAGAGAGAGAGAGAGAGAGAGGAGGAGAGAGAGAGAGAGAGAGAGGAGAGAGGGAAAGAGAGAAGGAGGAGAGGAGAGAGAGAGAGAGAGAGGGAGAGGGAGAGGGAGAGAGAGAGGAGGAGGGAGAGAGAGAGAACGGAGAGGGAGAGGGAGAGAGAGAGAGAGAGAGAGAGACAGAATGGAGAGGAGGCGAGAGAGAGAGACAGAATGGAGAGGGAGAGAACGGAGAGGGAGAGGAGGAGGGAGAAAGACAGAATGGAGAGGAGGCGAGAGAGACACAGAATTGAGAGGGAGAGGGTGAAACCTGTTAGAGGGAGACTGCCATTTCTAACAGAGAAGGTATTACAGCTAATGGCAAACCCCCTGATTAGCAGCAGAGCCTGGCAGGAAGGCAGACATTTTAAAGCCACCATTACCAACGGGAACTTTCTAAAACTGTATGGACCTGCACCACAAGAGGTCCTACTCCGGTGAGCTTCACACGCTTCCCACAGATGTGCTGTGGTGACAGAATTGATCGGGTCTGAAGTATTGATCAGGGGTCCTGGGGTCTCTGCTTCTCACATCCGATGCGCCAGCAGCACCATTCTGCATCATTTTAGGTAGCGAAGGCCAGTGCCTGCCTAAAATAACACCACAATGTGGAATTGACAACTAACTTATTTTCTTTTTCTTAAGAAATTAGTTTTTTCCAGTTTTTCCTCCCAATTTGGTAGCCAATTACACCCCTTCTCACCAGCGTGATATAGCGTTTACCATTTTAGCCAATCACATTTCACCGTTGAAAATTGTAGTACTGAGTGTTTTGAGCTCATGTTTGAACTGAATTAGCATGCACATTAACCAAATGTATTTTAATTAACTGAATTCTAATCGGGACATTTTCCAGATTTTGGGACTGCTAACTAGCTAGTTTCGATCGCTGGCCAATTCTGAGCCATTTAGGCTAACTTAGCAGTCCTTAGCCAGCTACTTCGGGTGTCGTAAGTGAGACCAAGAAATGTCATATTTCTAATTTCAGTAAATGTTAGTTACCGGTCAGTATATTGCTAGTGTGAGAGTTTAATGTGGAACAGGTTCGAGAGCTTGGGTACAGTTCCCGATCAGAGGAGACTGAACACGTCTGCGTGCATCTCCCTCATGGCTATGCTGTTCTTAACATTAACGCACGGCTCCTACGGATAATGTTTTGTAACGTAGCATGTCCATCGGCTATTCGTTTTTTTAATGTCAAATCTGTCTCATCGACACAACACTCAAAAACGCATATACAATATATCAGTACGCTTTTGTGCTCATTTATTGGAGATTTTTTTACAATTTTGTTTCAAATTTTCTCCCATTTTCTCCCAATATAGTAGCCAATTACACCCTCTATTTTTCATGTCAACCCCCTCCCCTCGTATTTGGAGTTCGCTGCCATACCCGTGACCTGTAGTGACAAAAGCGATGTACCGCCTCCTCCAAGCCGGGACTCGCCAAGCCGTTCACTGTAACTCCGGTACTCCAGAGCCACTCCTATACGCAGTGAGCTCATATCGGCTTCCCTCCCCCCTCCCTGGGTTGTAACCGCTAGAACACCCGGGAGGCCTGGAGGACTATTGTTTAATCAAGGTGCAGTGTCACTGAACCAGCAGGCTAATAAAGTTACTCAAGGTGCCAACCCGCCAAATAAAGTTACTCAAGGTGCAAATCAGCTGGCAAACTTGATGTCAAACCAGCAAATAAAGTTATGCAGTGTCACAGCTAGACCAACCTGCCATGCAAATCAGCTGCCATAGAGCATAGCTAGAGCCATATAGAGCCATAGAGCTAGAGAACTAGAGCCATATAGAGCCATAGAGCTAAATAAATGTCACCTCCCCATTTCCCTTTTCACTGAACAAGGAGCAGTGCATCGTCCCCCATTTTACATATTAGTGCAAAACTTATGATCATAATCACAAGTTTTGCTCATGAAACCTCCGCTGTATCGAAACGCACATCCGGTCTGCTGTGACTTCCTCCACGCATACATTGTTCAGTATATGTGGTCCCAGTGGGGATTGAACCCACAACCTAAGCGTTGCCAACGCTGTGCTCTACCTACTGAGCCACACAGAACCACACTCTACCAACTGAGACACACAAAAGCACGCTCTACCTACTGAGCCACACAGAACCACGCTCTACCTACTGAGCCACACAGAACCACGCTCTACCTACTGAGCCACACAGAACCACGCTCTACCTACTGAGCCACACAGAACCACGCTCTACCTACTGAGCCACACAGAACCACACTCTACCTACTGAGCCACACAGAACCACGCTCTACCTACTGAGACACACAGAACCACACTCTACCTACTAAGCCACACAGAACCACGGGTGAGTGGTCACAGGAGCTGACGTTCACTACTCTCCTCTTTGACTCCTATTCGCTACTCTCCTCTCTGACTCCCGTTCTACCTCTGTAGACGATGAAGCATCATCAAAACAAACACTCAATTCAAAATGGCGGATCCATGGGGACAAATTTTCATTTGTAAAAATCATATTTGAAAGAAGTGATACAATTACCAAATCAAAGCAGAACACAGATCACAATAATTGGATGTGAACAGAATTTGAAAGCCCAATGTTTTAGTAATATAATATAATAATGTTTTAGTAATATAATATAATAATGTTTTAGTAATATAATATAATAATGTTTTAGTAATATAATATAATAATGTTTTAGTGGCGAAAGGTGGCTTCAATGCCAGCAGATCGTGATCTTTTAGGGGAATTTAAAACAGCCCCGCCGTCAGGTGCCCCGCCTCTTACCTTTCAGAATATCGAGACATATCCTCCCCAGCTTGTCCACGTTGGGGTGGTAGATTTTGGTCATGAAGCGCACTTTTGGAGCGGCCATGGGGTATTCTTCCGGGAGAAAGAGTTCGAGTTTAAAAGTGCCCCCTTCAAACGGGGAGTCCTGCGGTCCCGCGATGACCACGTGGAAGTAGCGAGCGTTCCCCTCGTCTGGCTCCGCCTTGATCCCAGGGACCGGCTCCGCCATCAAGCGCTGCGTCTCCTGGACACAGAGACACGGGGTTAGAGATCACACACACACACATTCACGCACGCACACACACATTCACGCACGCACGCACACACACGCACACAGGGTTAGAGAACAACACACACACACACAGGGTTAGAGAACAACACACACACACACACATTCACACACACACAGGGTTAGAGAACAACACACACACACACACACACACACACACACACACACACACACACACACACACACACACACACACACACACACACACACACACACACACACACACACACACACACACACACACACACACACACACACACACACACACACACACACATATCTATCTGGGAGAAGGCCTTTGTGGAAAATAGAAAGCAGTTTACAGCAGTTTACTGTTTAACAAGAATCACATTTAAGGAATTTCAGATACACTGATGGAAGTCATCTGTCGTTCTGTTAGACAAGAAACTGGTCTGAAGTGAGGGAACGTGTTTCCGCCCAAATCCATTGCCAGGATATTCCCAGTATTGTGCCTGTTTATTAAAGAGATGGAAGGTTGAACGGTTGGCTGTAAAATGCTACCACTTTAGCTTAGAGTCAATAGGTCAAAATTGTGTCACAAACCACAAAACATTCACCACATCGTGCGGTATGTAACCAGCTGGTAAACGTTCACGGAAAGCAAGACAGCCAACTTTTTAGTTATCTACCCAGGTTACTCATGAAGACACTAGCTATCTCACCTCACTTGCACTGTTAGTCACATGGTTTTATAGCGACTTTGGAAACAGCTGCACTTTTGACAGTTATAGCGTAACGGAGGTCTGGCGGTTTTGAAAATGACACGGGTGAGCTCAAACCGCAGTATTGACCGGAAACTGGCCCAACCCTAGCGTGGGGCTCCTGGACTTCAGCCTGAGCGGCCAGAGAGTCCGCTACAGGGACGCTTCACAAGTCGGCCGATGCTAAAGTGAGCGCGTGAGCGTCCGCTGCAAAGGGTGACGTCGATAAGAGTGTGATCTGTTCCCAGAGTTAGGGACTCAGCGGGCTAAATCGTCTCTCTTGTCGCGTCGAGATCCTCGGTTTGAAACTCGCTGCTGTTACAGTGTGCGACACCAGGAAGGTGGCAGAGAACACAATAATGGCATCCTGTATGTTAGAGCCCCTCTGTATGTCAGGAGCCCATCCCAATGTGGTGTTACGCTATTGAAACAGAAGTATTTGACTCATGAGGACGTGCCTTAGCCACTAGCGTTAAAAACATCCACAGGAGAGCAACCAGACACTTGTGAAACTGGGCACCATGCGGGCACAGAGCCGGCGGGGTTCAGACTGAAGGCATTCTGCCTACACGACAGATAATGTTACGGCCAAAAGGAGAAATCTAGCGGTCACCTACGGGCTGGCAGTGTAGTGTAATGGTTAGGGAGCTGGGCTTGTAACTCAGAGGTTGCAGGTTCAATTCCCAGGTGGGGCACTGCTGTTGTACCCTTGAGCTAAAGTTACTTCACCTGAATTGCTTCAGTAAAATATTCAGCTGTATAAATGGATTGTATTTAAAGAAATGTAAACTGTGCAAGTCGCTCTGGATAAGAGCGTCTGCTAAATGCCTAAAATGTCAATGTACTGTAAAATGACTATTCCTTGATCTTTTCATTCTTGCTGCAGTAAAAACACAAAGGGAGAGACCAGAGCTGAACCCGTTTCACCTCAATGAACATCGACTCTTCAGTGACATATTTAAATGTTATTCTTACTGTTATTTACCTACTTGGCAGATATCCTTAATTAGATTAGAGTTCCTTCGATTAATTTTACTCATTAATCTAAGCACCCTAAGCCAATTCAAACGAAGTGAATCAAACATGCAACTCTCTGGTCACCAAAACACAACACTGCAGCAAAAACTGCCATTTGCACTACACAACATTTATCAAACGGAGAGTTACAGTACAGGTGTGGATTGTGTATATACACGCTACACCGTGGCTAACAATAATTTGAAGTGCACAGATGACTACGCGTCAGTACAACAGTAACACAATGTAGTTATCAAAAATACAGTCTGACATTATGGACAGTTTTAATGTTACTTTTAAACACAAAGCGCATTTAACTTTGTGTTAACTTTTGACATGGCTAGCGAGCACTAGCGTAGCCTTCTAGTGGACAGTTGGGGCGAGGCAGTCGTGATGAGGATCAGCTGTTATTGTTGAGAGTGCTGAATCACGGTGAATTAGTGCCGATTTGCACTCCTGTACCTTCAAACTTCTTCAGCCAATCTTTCCTGAAGCTGGTTCATTTTATACCGTGTCGAACAAATGATGCCAGCTATCGATATCGTTAGCTACTAGCTCGATGAACTGTGACCTATGAACTATGACTATGACAGCTCTGCCTCCATTCGCTAATCAACCAATCAATGATGCGCAACGTCTACATGAACGGTTGCGCTGTGGTCGCATGTTTGATTTTTGTGCTAGGTAAGCGACCCCCTCTGAAACCCTCTCTGCGTGGGTCGCAAAGGCTGCGTTGATGTTGCAGAGCCCTGGTTGTGTTGCTGTCGTGCTGTTGTCCTTCGAGCATGCAGAGGCCTTCAGGAGCAACATCCTCACCAACAAACATCCTTTCAGCTAAAAGAACACGGGCGTCCAACACATCGGAGCCGAGAGACATGGTACAGGTCATTACCGGGGAATTAGTGCGGCAGTGTGGTGTAATGGTTAGGGAGCTGGGTTTGTAACGTTAGGGTTGCAGGTTCAATCCCCAGGTGGGACACTGCCGTTGTACCCTTGAGCTAAAGGTACTTAACCTGAATTGCTTCAGTAAAATATCCAGCTGTATAAATGTATTGTATGTAAAGAAATGTCAACATTAAGTCGCTCTGGATAAGAGCGTCTGCTAAATGCCTGTAATGTAATGTAATTAATGGATGGAAACGTTCAAATGAATAGTAATAATTCATAACCTAAGCATTAACTAGGTGCGACTCCAGAAGTGGCGTTAGTGCTGTAGTAGGTAGCGTGGCTCGATACTCAGCTCTGGGGCTGGCGTTAGGCAGCTATCCCCACACACAGGGCATTACGCACCACGCTCTGGGGCTGGCGTTAGGCAGCTATCTCCCCACACAGGGCATTACGCTCTGGGGCTGGCGTTAGGCAGCTATCTCCCCACACAGGGCATTACGCTCTGGGGCTGGCGTTAGGCAGCTATCTCCCCACACAGGGCATTACGCACCACGCTCTGGCGTTAGGCAGCTATCTCCCCACACAGGCCATTACGCACCACGCTCTGGGGCTGGCGTTAGGCAGCCATCTCCCCACACAGGGCATTACGCACCATGCTCTGGCGTTAGGCAGCTATCTCCCCACACAGGGCATTACGCACCACGCTCTGGCGTTAGGCAGCTATCTCCCCACACAGGCCATTACGCACCACGCTCTGGGGCTGGCGTTAGGCAGCTATCTCCCCACACAGGGCATTACGCGCCGCGCTCTGGCGTTAGGCAGCTATCTCCACACACACGGCCGTGGTCTGTGTTGCTTTTGTTGCATAGCAACAGTTCATTTGCCCTGCTGAGGTACCATATACTCTGGCGGAAGAATGAAAATCGAATTACTCATTAAAATAATGTTTTGCTTAAATATTGTCCTTGTCGTTGTTTTCTTAAATATGTAGTAACCCCTTTATAAAAGCAGTAACACTTGACGCCATGGTATATCAGCGATATAGTCACAACCGAACAGCGTTTAGCCCTGACTATACTGGGGATACACCATCGCCAAGGGCAGCAGTCACATGCATTTAAATCAATACTAATTTACCACTACAACAGAAAACTAAACAAACCCATTCTAGATTGTTAAGTACCATTTCAGAAAGTGTTTTCCAAAAGCCCGATAGTGCTTCAAGGTCCACGTTAAGAACCTCAACATTTACTAGGTCACCTGAAAAACACCTGTCCAAACCAGTTTGTAAGAGATGTTTTTTGTTATAGAATGTGCCCCTTATCCTTTGAAAATCTCAAAATCCAGACAAAAATGACGTTTGACAGCGCACTTGAAAAGACAGGTTTCTTCTGGAAGTCAACCAAATCCGGAACCAGTACCTCCACCAGCTGCTGGCGCAGGTTCGAGCTCCTCTGTGCGCATGCGTGTGAGAAGCTCGGCGCTGTATGTTCAGCCACACGTTTAATTTCACTAGTTTAATACTGTATCGCATCGCGCATTAACAGGGCAGGAGGAATAAAAGCTAAATGTACGCATTGACTGCAACGCACACGCCTTACTAAACCACCAGCCGTCCAACTATCTGACCATCACCTACACAGCTCCATTATAATTAATTACTATTAATGTACATTAGTATCGTTAGCTAACAAGCGAAAGATATGAGAAACGGGGTCTTTTATTTTCGCATACACCGACGTGTCTGCAGCAATGCATATTGCTTCCGATGTCACCACAACCAACCAGTATTTTTATTTCTTAAATTATTGTATTTAGGTTTGTACTCTGGTTTTTAAATATATGTATTATCCAGTATGTTGTTATGTCCTGTATGTCTTGTGTGTTCTTTCACTCCTGTACTATTGTTGCTGTGACAAACCAAATTTCCCCCCCCCGGGATTAATAAAGGCTATTCTATTCTATTCTATTCTAATGCCCTGTTGTGGAGTTTAGTTCCGCTGGTTAGCTGGTTAGCTGCGCTAGCGTCGGCCGCCTCATTCATTCCGACGGGCCCTGATGCGCAGATCCCGCCCCGGTCACACCGGCCACACCGGCCTCACCGGCCGCACCGGGCCTTCTGCGGGGGGAACACCGGCACAGCCCGGCCCAACGCGACAACGATCACGCGAAACACGGCAACTCAACGCCCGATCGCCACGTCTATACTGCACGGCGGGTTAAAACGCGCAATTTAAACTGCGGAACGTGCACCGGTGAAACGCACACAAACATGTTAAACACAAAAACGCAGCAACGCCAGTGAAGTGGGCGACGCGTCGCAGAGCCGTCAGCACCCGGCAGCCCTTCTGCCCAGCTCCGGCACCCCCCCACTCCGCCAGCAACTCCACAACACGGGGCGGATAACTACATGCGTATATAACACACACCCATTCAGCGCACACCGAGTAGCGAGCATCGGGAGAGCTGTGCGCATTTAATTCCGAAAGGCGGATAAACAGTGCACGGGCCACTCCGCCATCTTTCTCCGGGAGGATCGTGCCCAGCCTTTCCTCGGCTCAGGAGCGGAGAATAAACGGAAGTAACGCTAGCCGTCGCTCATGCTCGCAGTCCGCTGCACGCCTGGCTACAATATCTGCTTGGTTTTCCGAAGTTCGCGTAGACCAAGCCGCCAGCACTGTAGTGCTCGCCAGCTCAAACCCTGCCCGGTTACCTTAATGATCCTGCGCGGCAGTCCTGCCATCTTGTATTTAATGCGGCTTTAGCTTGTGACTCCTCGGCGCTTCTTCTCTCGTCTGCACTGACGGCGCAGGCGCAGCTTCTTCCGGTGACTTGCCAATCTCGCTCCTCGAGTTGTGTTCTGGGAAATGTAGTTTTGTTTGTAACGATACTCTGTCAAGCTAGTTGAATACAAACTACATGTCATTTACATTTTACATTTTACATTTTACATTTTACATTTTACATTTTACATTTTAGGCATTTAGCAGACGCTCTTATCCAGAGCGATTTACACAGTTTACATTTCTTTACATACAATCCATTTATACAGCTGGATATTTTACTGAAGCAATTCAAGGTTAAGCACCTTTAGCTCAAGGGTACAACGGCAGTGCCCCACCTGGGAATTGAACCTGCAATGTCTGAGTTACAAGCCCAGCTCCCTAACCATTACACCACACTGCCAACATGTCCAACATTTCTGGGATGCTCACTGTTTTCCCCAAATACATTCTCAAAATGTAGTCCAGTGTTGTATTTGAACTTTCAAGTGAAGTAGATTACAACTCAACAAAAACGTTTTCAACGTTAAAAAAATACCCATATTTTCCTCTCGTTCAAGTAATTATGGCCCTGAGTTTCCTCATCTTGCCGTCTCATCTCTCATATTCTTCAAATGTTGTGTCACATCCCAAAATGTCTAAGTGAATATGAAATGATTTGTATGAGTCTGGCTGTGCTCAGTCGGGAAACGCAAGACCACTTCTCCTTTCTTCTCAATAGGGGCACTGGTTGGGCACTTGAATGTTGTGTTACTCGATGTAGGCCACAAAATCTCTCTCATGTACAACTAATTCATTTATCAGTAAGTGAAAGTCAGTAGAATTGTTCACACAATGAATTTCCTTTGAGACTATCTGGATTATTCCAGTGATCAAGATCTACAACCTCTGTCCAACTACACTTGCCCATGAACACGATCAGAAGCTTTGGAGTGTAGTTGTCCAACATTGACACATTTTGGCTCACGATGCACTGTGGTGATTCTCTGGAAATCTTTGTTTGTCCCTTAGAAGACAAATAATGAATCAAATCCTGAAAAACCTTGTATCTCCATTTCGATTTTTATTTTTTATTTTATTTTTTACGTAAATTGAAAGTAATCATCCATGTCCTGTAAAGTAGAGGACAGCAGAAAATGATCGTTTTTTCAAGATTGATGCCAATACAGATATTTTAGAGAGCAGGAAGGCCTGGGTCTGCCAATTTATCTTCTTTGGTTTTTTTTGCCTGGTTCTACTTTGGCGGAGTGCTTATACACAATGGTGCTCTGTGCTTCTCTCATCTGTAAAGAATGAAACATCATCATTTTAATGTTGCTCTATATGCTTACGTTTTCAAACACAAGATTGAAGGGGTTAGCAACTGTTTAATTTCACATGATGGCTGTTAGTGCTTAGGCATGCTTTTCGGGGGTCTAGGCCTGGGTTCCCTTTGGTTAGGTGTTTTGTGACAATGCATTTGTGAAAAGCGCTATACAAATACATTTGATTTGATTTGATTTGATTTGATTTGACGAAACTTACGCTGAAATCAATAGTCTTCATCCCCGTGTGTCAATGCTTTCTCCACCAGTCAGTTTAATTAAATTGGTGGAGAAAGTGGCGACACAGTACCAATATAAAGGAAGACTGTTGCTATTAAAATAGACGCTCCAATTGCATTTACATTTACATTTTACATTTTAAGCATTTAGCAGACGCTCTTATCCAATAAATTGTTAATCATGTTTAACATCTGGCTTTATGTTTATAAGCGTTTTTCCTCAATTCCCAAAAAGTTGGAGATACAAGGTTTTTCCAGGATGCTGAGGATGTAGAAGCACAAGTCTTGGGTCTGTTAATGGGCAGCACAGACTCTTTAAAATTGATACGTTTTCATATTAATGTGGAATGCACCTGAATCCACATCTGGTTTCTTAAGTAACAGCCTGATTGCAGCCTTTTTGAGGGATTTAGGAACATGCCCTGATAATAGGGATGGATTTATGATATCTAATAGAGGTTTTCCCAGTAAAGGTAAAAGCGCGTTCAGTAGCTTCAAAGGTCTGTGGTCTAGAAGGCAGGTGCATGACTCAGAGGAAGCAGCTCTTTCGACTCGCTGGCTCAGAGATATGGCAGTAAAGACTCTGGGGCGCTCCTCATGTCTAGGAGACAACTCTGAATGAATAATGTTGTCCAAGTCTGGATTAGTAGCTTGAACTTTTGCTCTGTTTCTAGACAGGGGAAGAGAACCTCTCCACCTCGGTTGGAGTCCGTCTCTGTTCATTAAGCCAGGCCTCCCTCAAAACATAGCTGGTATTGGGGCCTCCCGGGTGGTCTAGTGGTTACAACAGGGGTGGGCAAAGAGGGCCGTATCTGTTTCTGGATTTCATGCCAACTTCTGTTCTTAATTATTTAATTAGCCCCAATCATTTACATGATCTGACATTTTAAGTCTTTAAGTTTTCTGTTAAGCTCATGAATGACAGATGAAGACTTGTTCTTGTGTCCCTGTATGAAATGTTTACTGTAATCTAATCTGAGAGTGAACCAACACTTACAGCTAATTCGTTAATTGAGCCACAGGGTTCATTGGTAGGAACAAAAGCCTGCACACACACCGGCCCTCCAGGACCGGAATTGCCCACCCCTGGGTTACAACATTCAACACTGGCCACTGCGACTGCTGTCACTCGGGGGTGGCAAGTGGCAAATCACAGTCCTCATGGGCTGAGCACTGGCGTTTTCCCACACACTCTCTATCCCAGTCAGGTGTGAGGACACTCTGGCCAATCATGTGCCCTAATCATTCAATTAACTACCTGAGAGAAGGGAAAACCAGGACCGAATAACCCTTCCCTAGCCCTGAGCTTAAAGCATGGTTACTCAAATCTGGCCCTCGAATCCAAATTTGGTATAGGAGCATCATATTAACGAATAACATTGCCAAATAGTGAACATCAACTAGCTAGTTGATTCATAGCTGGGTAGTGTTTGACGTTGCCAGTAGTTTTATCTTCTGTGTGCATAGTTTACAAAGAAATGTGTAACCTTTGTCAATTGACTCTTGAAAGGTCATAAAATGTGTTAAATATATGGATCAATCAATATATACATATAAATCAGAAATCAATATTGATCTGAGTGTACAGTGTGAACTATGGAATGTTTCACGCGCATTTAAAGGTTTTGGTCATTTTGACCTCCAGAGCATTTTTAAGGGATGTTTGACATTTTGGCTGTTCTGTTAAGTCATATCGTTTAACTGAGCCAAGTCAATGTCAACAATTTAACTTACAGTATTAAAAAGAAAAGAAAAAAATTGTATTAAGTTATTGTCCCAATACATAAGTTATGATGATCGGATATTTTTGTTGTTGTTGTGAAAAGGTTATTGGCCAAAGCACAATGTTTTCTGTTGATAAGTCAGTCTCAGGACCCCCAAAAATTTCTCATCAAATCTGCATGAGTCATGTAGCTGACCGATTTTGGCTTAAAAACAATGAATTTCACCAAGAAGTGACTGGTTTACATCCCTGATTTACACGCAGAGTTCCTTTTCTAGCATTAGCCCACCAGTACCTGGACGTAAAAGTAAGTGTTGTGTTTTTAAGATTCAAAGCTAAATTCACTTTGACATTTTAATATAACAAAATCTATGCATGACACTCAGAATAAGTCTTTGTGAACACATCTGTGACATGAGTAACAGGAACAGCAGTATTTACACAATTACTTAGGACCATTTCAACGTTTTCAGAAGAGTTTATTTGCGATTGCAAAGTGTTTGTGATCAAATGAAATAAATGTGGATATGTGTGAACATATAAGACACACATTCCTTTACAGACACACACCACTCCTACCAATAAAGAGGGAACAAGTAACAGAGGTTTGCTTACATCAAGGAAATGCAGGTAACTGACACAATAAAGAGAACCCTTCAGCAAGGGTGAGGGACACTAAGAATATTGAAAAGAGGTGCTTCCAAACAAGTGTGGTTCAGCAATTAACATCCCATCATGCTTAGGGTCATGTATAAAAATGCTGGGCAGGCCCAGCTGCCCATTATTCTGGCTACCATGGCTAGAAGAAGAGATCACAGTGACTTTGAAAGAGGGGTGGTTTGTGGCACGTTTGGCAGGAGCTTCAGTGCTGACGTTTTACAAGGAATAGGATGTTAGCATGGAAGTCTGAGGGAAAGACATCATCAACTAGGGGTAACTGTGGTGGAAAGTGCATACTCTTTGACTCGTGGTATCCACACACTGGTTCGAGATGAAAGGCAAAACAGACATGGAAATCTCGAATCAGTTGACTGCAAATATCAAACCTAGAGCATGAGCAAGCAGTTTCATCAAGACCACAGACCGTCAAGAACTTCACAGAGAGGGATACTATGGTCAGGTGGCAGTGCATAAACCCCTCATGACACAAAAACGCACGTTTGCAAGGAAAGGGGTGACACAGGCGGGGGTCTACATACAGGCCCAACTGCTTGTTTCCCACAGTAAGCACTTAACAGGGTTCTGTTATGAGGGCAAGGTAAATGCCAATAAACACAAAGCCATTTTGAGTGATCACCTTCATCCTGTGGTGAAGCATTTCTATCCTGATGGGAGTGGTCTCTTCCAGGATGACAATGCCCCCATCCACAGGGCACGAGTGCTCACTGAATGGTTTGATGAGCATGAAAACGATGTAAACCGTATGCCATGGCCGTCTCAGTCACCAGATCTCAACCCAGTTGAACACTTATGGGAGATTCTGGAGCGGCGCATGAGACAGCGTTTTCCACCATCAACAAAACAGCAAATTATGGCATTTCTCCTGGAAGAATGGTGTTGCATCCCAGAGTTCCAGACAAGAGATCTATGCCAAGGCGCATTTAAACTGTTCTGATGGCTCATGGTGGCCCAACACCCTATTAAGACACTATGTTGATGTTTCCTTTACTTTGGCAGTTACCCGTACACCATACATTGAAAACAGGACCAAAACCTTTCTGTACTGCAGTTCATTTGCACACAGCACGTGCACGCAAGGCAGTGAGGTCGCTGTGGTGAAGCTTTCCTGCTTTTCTAACAGGACGGAAACCCTGACGCGCTCCTGCAGCCTATAAAAGTAAATTATTTGCTGAAGTTGAGCTGAAAACACAAGAAAACGAGTCAACAGAACATCTCAATTAAACAGGAAGCACAACAAGAGTGTGGTTTCAAACATTCTGTTACGCCCAAAGAGTTTATTTTCCTGACACAAAATGAACTATTCAAAGCAACATCTGAACTGCAGTACCTGCAACATTCCCAAAAGCTCTGATATCATCAAGGGGTATAAAAAACACGCAAGAGGTCAAATATGAGCACATTTGTGTGCGTTCAGTTACATATATGCATGTTTCTCTATACAAGGGAGACTGAACGGAAAATAATGTGATGTATTCTTTATGGTGGACAGTTTCTCGATGAGTAAGAAAGTAAGTTAACAGATCAAATCATGTCTTGCACGCAATGCTACAAAGAAAAAGAAACATTAAGAAATGATATATCTGTCAGCATTCATTTCTAATTTCTGTACTTTTGGGGATGTATGCATGTGGCCACACCCCCCACTAAATCCCACCTCGGTCTGGTTCCACACATCCAGGAATGGTGATCACCATTTAGAGAGAGGGGTCTCGATGTGACGTCTAAACACCAACATATCCCAGCCCCAGAATACTAACTCAGACATTAACCACTTACAAATACTGCTTTTTTTTTCTCCCAGAACATCAAGTCAGCCACTGGGATCGGAAGACGCAGTCAAAATCTTGTGCGCCTCAACTTTGCATAGATACTTGGAAGATGAACAACAATGTCAACAACAACAACAAAACCAAAAAGAAACACACACGTAAATGCACATCTTTTCAAAGTGCCGAACAGCCATTTTGGTTTCACTCAATAGTCCAGCAGGAAACGCTGGTGCTTTTGAAAAGACCGCTGATGCGTTGAAAGACACGATCTCCATGGAAACCCTCAGTCATATTCAAGCAGAAAGGATCAAAAACAAGATCCTGTGGCAATAGGGGGCGCTGTTGAGCACCCTCACACTGGGTCAGCTGACCTGACCACAGGCTCCTCCTCCTCCTGGAAAGCAAACATCCCATTGGCCACCGCGGCCGGCGAATAACTGCGCAGGGTCTGAGCATGCTCTACCCCCCGCGCGCCCCCCCCACACACACGTCAGTCGGACTTGTCCTTCTTCTTGCTCCCTCTCAGGGGGACCTTGCTGGCCACTGCTGAGCCCACAGCCGAGACTCCGCCTGCCACGGCAGAGACCCCGCCCCTCACCAGCCCCACCCCCGCCGCCGGGACCATGGCGACCGAGCTGACCGCCGTCTTCGTCAGGTCGAAGCCCTTGCCCCCGAGCCAGGCCACGCCCCCCACCGTCGCCCCGATCGCCCCCTTGGTGACGCTGAACAGGCCCCC
>JAINUG010000404.1:235000-260000 GCA_029706075.1 Aldrovandia affinis | reverse complement strand
AGCACCCAGGAGAAGTCTGTGACAGCCTGGCTCTCGACGCCTTCCTGAGGGCCTTACGACCGGCGAGCCTCCAGCAACAAGTCCGGATCACCTGCCCCACCAACTTGAACAAGGCCTTAGTGAAGTTGGAGGAATTGGTGGCAATCCTAGATGAGAAAACACCAGTGCATCGGGCTTTCCAGGGCGACAAGCGAAGACGAGACAGCGCCAGCTAGAGCAGCAGCGAACCGCTCCAACGCCTCCTGCTCCTCCTGTGGGACGCACGGCCACTTCGCCAGACACTGGCACTCCTGTGGGACGCACAGCCACTTCGCCAGACACTGCCGCAGGAGGAAGCAGGCGAAAAGACGCCCAACAATGACAAGAGTAGGCCGCCTAGGAAGCAGCGGTCATAGCCTGTTTGTGGAGTGCTGCATCGAGGGGAAGCTGGTCAACGCACTCATCGACACCACTCCACCATTAGCCTGGTGCGACACGACCTGGTCCCTGAGGTCACAAACTGGTCCCACACGAACACCAGGCTGGAAACGGTGACCAGGCAAACGGCAGAGATGCTGGGCTGTAAAAAGCTGTTCTTACAGCTGAGCGAGAACACCGTCCCACATCTCCCGACCCCTGCATCCCGGGTCTCGACGCTCTCTCTCTGCTGCGAGCCGCAATCGACACAGCCGCACATCGAACCCTGGTCAACAGGTGACCACTACGACAGTCAGCAAAACGACAGGCGAGTGCTCCCACAGACAACCGATGACGCAGTCGAACAGCTGTTCGCAGCGAAAGACAAGGACTGCACCCGCACAACCGCCGACAGCGAGCGCAACGTCTTCCCCTGGCTGAGAAGAAAGATGGACTCTAGTCCTGGAGCTGTGCTGCTGCCGCTGTGTTTGTTACATGCACTGCGAGGAAAACCCCAGAGGGGCGGTCGCTGCTCACCACCGCCCTGCCTCAACATCGCCGACGCCTGAACCAGGCCAGACGTCGCCACCCCGACCGCAGGGTGGGCAGGCACCGGAGACCACCAGTGTGGCTCACGGACTTTGTTCCGGTGGACTGGGTCAGACGCAGCAGGAACGCTGCTCAGTCTTAAAAGCAGGGGGTTGTGTAACAGTGGGCAGCTAGCCTAGCCACAGGAACACTAGCTGGCCTGCATGTGGCTTGTGTGTAGCATGTAAGGTGGGCAAGCTAGGTAGCCACAGGCTACAAAGCTACTACATGTCCCAGGGGCCCTTGCAGCCAGTTAAATCTTAAATGTCTCGCTAGTTATATTCACATATGTTCCAATGTGGTATTCGATACACTGGGTGAGTGAAAGCCCCTTGTATGAATGATGTTTGTATGTCGTATCGTCCACCCTCATTGGGCGTGTGTGCGTGTAGAATAACTCCCGTACACGTTTGTACTTCCCTGTGTCTCACACTATTTTAATAAAGAAGGAAAAAATGGAAAAGCAATGTCTCACGACTCCTGATTCCGAGGCGTTCACCGCTACAATATGCACTTTCGTTTACAGTGGGGAGAAATAAGGACAAACCAATTTGCCCATACCTCTGTGACCACTAATTTGTACAAAGTTAGCCTGCTCAACTCTCGTTCCACGCTGACTTTGCACCTACAGTGGTCGCTTCGCTCCCATGTCGCCTACCGTCGCCAGCTCCCATCGAAAATGAACGACTTCCGGACGCTCTGTTCGCCGTCCACGCTTCTGGCAGACAGGCAGGGCAGCAGACAAACGGAAGATCGCACACTTGACCATTTCTTATAAATCACAGGCGTCATTGTTGGTGCTCCAGTGAGTGGTAAAACACAGGTGTGAATCTGAGGCCGTTTGGCTTCTACACCCAGCAAGTCTCGCCTCAGGCAAAGTCTGGTAGTGAACAACATTTCCACTTCATAATTCAAAATACCTCTCCGTCTTAAATGTGATGACAGGGGCCGCCTGCTCCTTATAGCAGGAAATGGCGTACGGTTCATGGCACCCAAGACTAGGAGATCATTACTCATTTCTATCTCAGAAAGAGTCCATTAACATCGTGGTACACTTTTAACGTGCAGAAAGGCTACAGTAATCAGAGATCATCGTAGGACTTTTCAGTACTTCCATTTCAACCCAATTCCCGGGATAATACCCGTGCACATCTGGAAACATCTAAACTGTCCTCGCGCACAATTTAAAGAACGAACTTGATGCCCAGTTCTCCACTTTTAATATAATGTGGTCATAACTGTTCAATTGAACCCAAGGAGACGAAGGGAAAACCAATTACTCTACGTTTGTTTGCACTGACGTGGCACACAACCCCGGTCCCTTGTGAATTTCAATTAACCCTGCCATAACTATACTGTTTAGACGCTACACCGTTACGTTCACCTCCATTACGCAACATGGATACTCGTGAACCACAAAGGCATAAGACCATTAAAATTGACATAACAAATAGCTCTTTCTTAAAGTGCGTTAACGCAAACAATAATACTCAGACGCCAAATAAACGCTTAGTTCAAACAATCAATTATTAAAAAACAGGCTGTCATGTGTGATTGAAGATCAATTGACTGTTTTCATACGCACAAGAAAGCCGATTAAAACATCCACAACCGGACAGTTTAATTATTTAAATGGGTTATTATGTAAATGTTATTGTTTTAATAAATGTGACGAGACGCAGTACGTACAAGGTTGCAAGGTATGTAGCTACGTGTAGCATTGTATCCGCTGGGTATTGTCCTAGAGGACAGTAGAACTATCTATACAGTTTCTGTGTCGTTAACAGAAATATTAACTACGGTATACAAATAAACCACAGACTATGGAAGTTTAGTTTAATGTCGCTACTCACCACAGTTCGCTTGGACTCTTTGGTTCGCTTTGTGCCTCGCTGATAACTTTACCAACTTTTAGTGACCTACTTTCTCTTCGCGGACTCAACTCGTCAAACAGACTCAACTCGTCAACTGCAGCGAAAGCAGTAAAGCCGTGTCGTCGCTGTGATGTTAGCGTTTTCCCCGCATTTTGCCCGAACTCTGCGTGTAGACGTGGCGCCCGACCCAGCGCACTTTAACTGCCTCACGTTCTGTGCAGAACGGGAAGTGACGTCTCAACCCTGCAACGAGCGAGACAGGAAACGTTCTTTCGCTGTCTGCATAAGGGCTGTCCTCATTACGATGCCGCTCTCTGCAATAAGGCAAGAGCGTAATGATATATTTGTTTTGAATATTAGCCCTCTCACCAACTTTCGTTACGCCAATGGCATAAGGGGAATTTTTAATAAACGCATTGCCATCTTATTGGTTCAGTTAAAAAAAAAACTTGTAACTGCTTTAAGAATGAAATATAACTACCATGCCTATGAATGTATAAATTAAGAAAATTTAATTTAAATATGTACAGAAATGTGTGGTTATGTAGAAACACAACAATGTGCATGGGTGATGACAGCATTTTAAAAGTAGTTTTGAGTTGCTGGAATGGGCTTTATATTTACATTTTATATCAAACTATAGCTCCTGTTAAATATTGTCAAAGAACACAGATAATGATCAATCCACCATTACAAAAATGCATCACACATTTTGTATGGAGTTTATGGTCAAGAACAGAAAATCTGTGTTAAAAACTGGTGAGGCGTTATCAGACTTTAGCAAGTTGGCCAAGGAACACGGCCGCAGCCAGGCACAATTCTTCCTAAGGCCATCAGGGGCAGACACATTAACCCTAACCCTAACCCTTACCTTGAAAACCAAACAAGCTTATATTGAGCACATTAAGGCATGTCTATACTGTAGCGTTCCAGCTAGGCTAAATAATAAAACAGACTGGGCTGAGTTATTGAATCAAAAGTTTATTTATTAACAAGCTACTATTCGGCCGTAGCTCACGCCAAACAAAACCTCCCCTTTTATTTAAGAGGAAAACTACCGTCACTCCACCGCTGCCGAGCGCCAGAACACGAAGCAGAGAGAACACGGGTGGCACATCCCAATAAATACGAACCCGCAGGGTCAGCCCCCCCTGCTGCTCCCCCAATCACAAGCCTGCCCGCATTACTCATTCCAGACATTCTTGTGGTTGGCAGAGAGCAGGCTGATTGACAGGCTGGTCACTGCAAAACCCGATATGCCACAAACAGTAACATGCGAAAGGGACACATGAACATTGAACTATTAACGTCCCGGGGGGGTCGCTACAATACTTATACTACATACAGTATAATATAAATACCAATGAATTAATCTGTGGTTTCTGTTCAGATAGATTTTAAGTTGGAATAAAGACCAGGAAGCACACTGCAGTTTCAAGCTAATTGTATTTTTTCCCAAAGATAAACTTTGTACAATAGAGTGTGGGTAAGGGCACCTTTATTAGGTTCCTCTATAAATACATAGAAATACTGAATTCACCAAACAAACTTACTCAAACATTGTTTTAAACACATAAATTATACACACAGCCTACAACAAAATAGGCATTTGTGGACTATAATGCACTATTTCCTTTAAATCATTATTACATTGTGACATTACATTGCGGCTTTGCAGTACCGCTAGAACTGGCCACGTCGGTTCCAAAAAAATTCAAATAAAATACCATTCGCTCAAATGGTGAATCCTCTGTGTGGAGCTACATCACACCGAGTAGATGTGATATCTGCAGGATAGTGAAAGAGGTTGGGCAGAGGCATCGGCTGGGTGCACACGTTCATGTTCTCATGTTCTCATTTCTACGAAACACAAATGAACAGAAAATCAAATCAAAATTTAACCCACTGAAAAAGAATATAAGCTACTTGTCATTTATTTCGTTTACTTTGTTTAGATTGAGAATGTACAAATATTTATGCTTGAATCTGTTAAGTTTAGTGTGTTGTAAAATAAAAAAGTCTACTAATCATTTATCTCCCTGTGTTACATGCATGGTATGCAGCTACCAACAGTGATGTGTGGTTCTGTGTGGCTCAGTAAGTAGAGTGTGGTTCTGTGTGGCTCAATAAGTAGAGTGTGGTTCTGTGTGGCTCAGTAGGTAGAGTGTGGTTCTGTGTGGCTCAGTGTGTAGAGTGTGGTTCTGTGTGGCTCAGTAGGTAGAGTGTGGTTCTGTGTGGCTCAGTAGGTAGAGCATGGTTCTGTGTGGCTCAGTAGGTAGAGCATGGTTCTGTGTGTGTGGCTCAGTAGGTAGAGCATGGTTCTGTGTGGCTCAGTAGGTAGAGTGTGGTTCTGTGTGGCTCAGTAGGTAGAGTGTGGTTCTGTGAGGCTCAGTTGGTAGAGCGTGGTTCTGTGTGGCTCAGTAGGTAGAGCGTGGTTCTGTGTGGCTCAGTAGGTAGAGCATGGTTCTGTGTGGCTCAGTAGGTAGAGCATGGTTCTGTGTGTCTCAGTAGGTAGAGTGTGGTTCTGTGAGGCTCAGTTGGTAGAGTGTGGTTCTGTGTGGCTCAGTAGGTAGAGTGTGGTTCTGTGTGGCTCAGTAGGTAGAGCATGGTTCTGTGTGGCTCAGTAGGTAGAGCATGGTTCTGTGTGGCTCAGTAGGTAGAGTGTGGTTCTGTGTGGCTCAGTAGGTAGAGCGTGGTTCTGTGTGGCTCAGTAGGTAGAGCATGGCACTGACAATGCTTAGGTTGTGGGTTCGATTCCCATTGGGGCCACATATACTGAAAATGTATGCATTCATTACTGTAAGTCGCTTTGGATAAAAGCGTCTGCTACATGGCGTATATTATTATATTATGATGTCTATCGCTGTATTTCTGCACTGATCTCTTGCAGTAACCATGTTTAATCTTACCATGTATGAGTTGCTCTGGATAAGAGCGTCTGCTAAATGACAAAAATCTAAATGTAAAATCTGGGTTAAGAAGCATATGCCACCCAATGCAGCAGAAGTGGTGCATCTGTCTGAACAACACTAGCAGCTACATCGTGTCCCAACAGACCGGCCACAGAGAGCGCCATCTTCTGCCACGGTCAGCCAGAACACAAACTGGAAGCCAGTTCTACAACTTCCAGTAATAGCATCAACACATGGGAGGATTCACGCAGAGATTCACCCTGTCACCGATGGCATTGCAAGAAGTTTCTGTGCCTCAATATATGACTGTGAACAGCTCAAATGGATCTAACAGCGTGGAAACAATTGCATCAGCTTCACTACGATCAGCAGCAGGGTGAAGCTCAGCTTCAGCTTCAGCTTCAAGGAGGCCGTATAGCCGAAGCATCTGCTCCGCCCGAGGCCCAGACCCCACTGGACCTCCTCAGCCCTGTCTCCTACACTTACGTTTACATTTAAGCATTTAGCAGACGCTCTTATACAGAGTGTGTGTGTGTGTGTGTGTGTGTGTGTGTGTGTGTGTGTCTCTCAGTGTGTGTGTGTGTGTGTGTGTGTGTGTGTGTGTGTGTGTGTGTGTGTGTGTGTGTGTGTGTGTGAGAGTCTCAGTGTGTGCATGTGAGTGTGTGTGTGTGTGTGAGTCTCTCAGTGTGTGTGTGTGTGTGTGTGTGTGTGTGAGTCTCAGTGTGTGCATGTGTGTGTGTGTGTGTGTGTGTGTGTGTGTATAGTGTATAAGAGTCCTGCTCTGTTTATGCAGACTGTGAGGATAGCAGCAGCTCTCTCTCCCCAGATCTACAACATGAGTGTAGCGTCCTACACTAAGAGAGCCATGAGTAGAGTTCCCGGGCAGCACACACACACACACACACACACACACACACACACACACACACACACACACACACACACACACACACACACACACACACACACACATGCACACACTGAGACACACACACACACACACACACACACACACACACACACACACACACACACACACACACACACACACACACACACACATCGTTCAGTGACGGGACAGTAACCCAGGGCAACCCAGAGCCCAGGGCGTTAGAGGCCTCACTGAGCTGTTCACTCTGTCTCTGTCAAAGTCTGTCATTATCTGTACACTTAAAGCCTTAAGGCCTCTGCATGCTTCTACGTAAATTGCGTGACTTCTTCGTGGTTCGCGCAATGCAACAATGTCGCAAGCACTCTGCTATTTATACGTCTGCAAAGGCTATGCGCAGCCTATGCAACATGGTGTCCTTACACTTCTGTACACTAGTAGGTGTCAATGTATTGAACAAAGTTGATAAAGTTTTCATGAAAGCAGGGAAACACCTGTACCTGCGAACTTCTTCAGCCAATCTCTCCTGAAGCTGGTTAATTTTATATTGTGTCGAACAAATGATGCCAGCTATCTATATCATTAGCTACTACCTTGATGAACTGTGACCTATAAACTATTACAATGACAGCTCCGCCTCCATTCACTACCCAACCAATTCAAGGATGCGCAAGGATCTAGATCAGGGGTGTCCAATCTTATCCGTGAAGGGCCGGTGTGGCTGCAGGCTTTGGTTGTAGCCCAGCAGTTGATTCAGCTAATTCACTAGTCATGGTCTACAATCAGGACCATGATTAGTTGAATCAGGTGTTTTAGTTCTGGGTTAGAACAAAAGCCTGCAGCCACACCGGCCCTTCTCGGATAAGATTGGACATCCCTGTTCTACGTGAACGGTTGCGCTGTGGTCGCATGTTTGATTTTTGTGCTAGGTAAGCGACCCCCTCTGAAACCCCCTCTGCGTGGGTCACAAAGGCTGCGTTGATGTTGCAGAGCCCTGGTTGTGTTGCTGTCGTGTTGTTGTCCTTCGAGCATGCAGAGGCCTTTATGCTGTTCCTCCATATTATCAGTCAACATTGGCCAAAAAATTAAAAAATACAATATAAAATACAAATACAAACATACAGGAGACAAGCAGTTCAAATATCAGAGCTTGCATTTATTTGACGAATGTATTTATTTTTATTTTGGCAGGTTTAATCCACAATAAATTGCATGCAATTTTAGTTGCATAAACCAGTTACATGTGATGTTAAAATATGGATGTATATGCATTACAGGCTGCCATTGTAAATAAGAATTTGTTCTTAATGGCTTGCCTGGTTAAATAAAATAAATAAATAAATAAATGCAACTTTACTGACACATGACACAGCAACTTAAATAGCAATTCCAAAGCAATGTCCAATTACATTAATTTCTTGTATGCAATTTCATGCTACAATGACAACTTTAAACTCTTTACTCATTATATTATAATACATTATATTATATAATTTATCGTTCGCAGTTGTATATTGGTGATAGTTTCCTTAAATATAAATAAATATATTTATAAAGTATATTTTAAAATACTTTTGATATGGACAGGCAGATGGCTAGGAAACTTCAATTTGCGTTCACATCACTGATGTTATACCCCCAGAAACCACAAGATGGCGCTTAATGACTTCAACCAGCACAAATTGTGACCTCATGGTTACAACTAAGTCATCCTTGAGTAGGTCTTCATTTTGAGTGTTGCAGTAGGTGTCAAAATTGGCTGTCCTGTTTAGGCCAGGTTCACAAATTTGAACATGTAACGCAACTGAATGCATATAAAACGGGGGGTGAACTGCACTGACCTGAATGAAATCTAGAGACTGATGTAAATGTTTGTGAAATGCACATTATGGGATGTACGTGTGCGCATATAAAAGAATACAGATACAGGGTTATTGTTTTATAATATATGTCTCGTAAATAAATTTGAGGCAACTATCTCAACAAAATCTGATAAGAGGTTAATTGTTAACCTTGTTCTTAAATAGAAAATGAATTTGTATTATTGAATATATATCCACATGCAGGTCTACATCCCATCTCAAAAATGTCACCTTTTGTTGTCTTACAACCTGAAGTTAAAACATATTAAATCAGACTTTTTCCACCTTTGCACACCTAGATTGGTGATAGATAGAACATTCACCTTTTTAGCCACTCCACTCCACCTTTTTAGCTGTGTGCTTTGGGTCAAAGGTGAACTTCCTTCCCAATTTCAACTTTCTTGCAGAGGGCAGCAGGTTTTCCTAAATAATTTTTCTGTATTTTGTTCCATCCATTTTCCCTTCTCTCCTGACAAGTGGCCCAGTCCCTGCTGATGAGAAACACCCCCATAACAGAATGCTGCACCACCATGCTCTACAGTAGGGATGCTGTTCTTTGGGTGATGTGCTGTATTGGGTTTTCACCAAATGTAATGTTCATCTGACCACAACACTTTTTGCCACATGACTTCAGAATCAGTGTTTTTTTGATGACCTCAAATGGGACTGAATGTGGACTTGTTTGAGTAGTAGCTTCCTCCTTGCCACCTTCCCATACAGGCCAGAATTGTGGAGAGCTTTCTGTATTGTTGACACATGCACACATTGACCACTCTTTGCCATAAAGTCCCGTAGGTCCTTCATAGTTGCCATTGGCCTCTTGGTGGCCTCTCTGATCAGTCTCCTTCTTGCTTGGTCATCCAGCTTGGATGGACAGCCTGATCTAGGCAAGGTCCTGGTGGTGCCATGCACCTTCCACTTCTTAATTATGGTCTTGACCTTGCTCCAAGGGATATTTAAGGCCTTTGAAATCTTTATATACCCATTTCCTGATATGTGCCTTTCCACAACTTTATAAAGAATTTTAGAGTTCTTTTAGAGTGCCATGCTCTACCTACTGAGACACACAGAACCATGCTCTACCTACTGAGCCACACAGAACCACACTCTACCTACTGAGCCACACAGAACCATGCTCTACCTACTGAGCCACACAGAAACCATGCTCTACCTACTGAGACACACAGAACCACGCTCTACCTACTGAGCCACACAGAACCACGCTCTACCTACTGAGCCACACAGAACCACGCTCTACCTACTGAGCCACACAGAACCACGCTCTACCTACTGAGCCACACAGAACCACGCTCTACCTACTGAGCCACACAGAACCACGCTCTACCTACTGAGCCACACAGAACCACGCTCTACCTACTGAGACACACAGAACCATGCTCTACCTACTGAGCCACACAGAACCACACTCTACCTACTGAGCCACACAGAACCATGCTCTACCTACTGAGCCACACAGAACCATGCTCTACCTACTGAGCCACACAGAACCACGCTCTACCTACTGAGGCACACAGAACCACGCTCTACCTACTGAGACACACAGAACCACGCACTATCTACTGAGACACACAGAACCACGCACTACCTACTGAGACACACAGAACCATGCTCTACCTACTGAGCCACACAGAACCACGCTCTACCTACTGAGCCACACAGAACCACACTCTACCTACTGAGCCACACAGAACCACGCTCTACCTACTGAGACACACAGAACCACGCTCTACCTACTGAGCCACACAGAACCATGCTCTACCTACTGAGCCACACAGAACCACGCTCTACCTACTGAGCCACACAGAACCATGCTCTACCTACTGAGCCACACAGAACCATGCTCTACCTACTGAGCCACACAGAACCACGCTCTACCTACTGAGACACACAGAACCATGCTCTACCTACTGAGCCACACAGAACCATGCTCTACCTACTGAGCCACACAGAACCATGCTCTACCTACTGAGCCACACAGAACCACGCTCTACCTACTGAGACACACAGAACCACACTCTACCTACTGAGCCAGACACAGAACCACGCTCTACCTACTGAGACACACAGAACCACGCACTACCTACTGAGACACACAGAACCACGCACTACCTACTGAGACATACAGAACCATGCTCTACCTACTGAGCCACACAGAACCATGCTCTACCTACTGAGCCACACAGAACCACGCTCTAGCCACCTACTGAGCCACACAGAACCATGCTTTACCTACTGAGCCACACAGAACCACTGAGCCACACAGAACCATGCTTTACCTACTGAGCCACACAGAACCACGCTCTACCTACTGAGCCACACAGAACCATGCTCTACCTACTGAGCCACACAGAACCATGCTCTACCTACTGAGCCACACAGAACCACGCTCTACCTACTGAGGCACACAGAACCACGCTCTACCTACTGAGCCACACAGAACCACGCTTTACCTACTGAGCCACACAGAACCATAGTAATAATAATAATAATAATAATAATAATACATTTTATTTATAACATGCTTTTCATTGTGAGACAATCTCAAAGTGCTACAGGGTGCTTTAAAAAAAGAAAAAATGAGGGGCATATAAACAATAAGGACCTGCTGGCACTACCAGAAAAACAGACAACAACAGCAGCAAAGAAACACTTAAACAGAAATCTTTCTTGTATAGGAGAGTTTTTAGGCCTTTTGTAAAAGAGCTCAGTGGCGCCCTCAGGTGGTGCGGAGGGTATTCCAGGTCAGGGGGCGGGAGAGCTAAATGCCCGATCCCCCACTGAGCGGAGCCTAGTCCTGGGGGCGTGGAGGCACAGGGCATCACTGGACCGGAGGCTGCGTGAGGGTCATGCGCTGCGGGGGTGTAGGATTGAGGTAGGGAGGACGGTTGCCATGGGTTTCACCAAACAATTGGTCATTTGTAATAATGTATATTTTGATGCGCATTAAAAAAATATATGGCTTATATAGTTGGTGGAATACTCGTTGAATAACTGAGGTGAGATTCTTGATGCGGGGCTGCAGAATGCGATGCAGGTGGGGTAGGGATAGGGGTAGGGGTAGGGGTAGGCCTCTGTTTCCTCATGTTTTGGATCAGTTACAGTATCTCAGACTCCTGTCAGTGTGTCCACGTATGCATGCACCTATGCAGCAGGGAGCGATGGACCGCTGCAACACTAACTTATTAAAAACAGACATTTCCTGGTATGGTTGAGTGGAAGGTCTACACAGCGCTTACTACACACAGTCAGTGAGTGCTACGAAGTCATTCAGTCTGTGTAGAGACTGGAGTCAAGACACTATCCAGCCTGGGTTTGAGCTACGCGCTCTGATTCTACTACGAGCCCTGGAAACGTATTACATTCATTAACAGCTCTGTGAAAAAAACATCCTAATATCAGTTTGAAATGTATCTTTAACGACTTTCCCACCAATGCCTCTATGTCCTACTGATAGAACTGAACCTGCAATGCTGTGAAATCCTGTAATCCACTTTATTAGTTTGATTTGCCGAAGTCTGCTAACTACTGTTCTTCTTCAGAATCTTCACTTCTTCTTCTTCTTCTTCTTCTTCTTCTCCTCATTATTAACGTAATCACCTCCTACAGTTTTTCTTTTAGTTTCTTTTCATTTGTTTCTGATTTGCTTCCTGTTTTTCTACCAATTTAGTGGCCAATTACACCCTCTATTTATTTCGATTTGCCCTCCCCACACAAATTCACTGCTTGTCTCTACGAGGCAAGCGAATTCTCAGAGGGCAACGAACTCCGCTTCCTTCGAGAAGGAATTCGCCCCCCCCTCCCACGTTCTGGAGACTCCCTTACGTGCTTCACGGCGGACCCGAGCCGGCTCACCCTCCCCCTTCCCCCTGGGGCGGACAGCCAAACACCCCGCCCCGATCGGGGCTGACGACCAGGGCCGGTCTGGTAGAGACGGGTTTAGAACCGCGTCCCTGACAGGCAGCGCACACCGTATTGGACCAGCCAAGATACGGTGCATTAGACCGCTACGCTATCCAGCTAGACATGAACCTAGACATACCAAACTCCGCTAGGATAAACATCCTGACACCTATTAGGTTGCCTGTATTTTGTTCAACTGTACGACTTACACTCTTGGTGGAGGGAGGGATCTCTGTTGGCGGGACATCCATGTCTCATCACACGCCAGCGCCCCCTCTGGTCATCAGGTGCCCACAGAAGCTGCACATGAAGCGTCCTCCTCTGACTCACCGTCTGTGCGAGCTTCACTGGTGGACTGCGGAGTGAGAAGCTTCACTGGTGGACTGCGGAGTGAGAAGCTTCACTGGTGGACTGCGGAGTGAGAAGAAGCAGTGTCTGTCTGTCTCTTTCGGAGGAGAGCAAATCGACAGAGGAGGTTGCAGTGAAAGAACACACAAACTGGGCATTCACAATTCAGAGAAGCAGAGCCACAAAGGTTAGAAAAACAATTAAATCATGACCTTGCACAAATCACATACACTCACATCGTTTTTCTATATGAGTCTGCATGTCTTTAAGTGATCAAGTGAGTGATGTGTGACGATGGGGTTTTTATCAACAGGGTTTGTGTTTCTCCACGCTGATGAGAAGCCCGGGCTTGCAGTAAGACCAGCTTGTGTCATTGACCAGACAAAGCTGAGGTTCCTGCCTTAAGAGACATTAAAAATGAGCTATCGTGCATGCAAACACATGAAACATATATATATAAAGTATATCAGATTCAGTTTTGATTGGATGTATCCTTTCAGGAGTAACATTACTGACTATAGCTCACGAAAGCCATGATTGTGATTAGCCAGCTAGCTGTCATTTAGTGCAGTACTTAGCTGTCGCCAATAGCCAGTGAAGAGTAGAGGGACTGGAAAATCTGAGAGGAAAGTACGCCTACATGAGAATTGCAATAGTCCATCAGAAAAGTCAGATTGCAATAAAGATTTTAAAAATTCCAGAGAATTGAAGAAGGTAATTGTTTAGTTTAGAAAAGTCATATTGCACAGTAGAGGCTAGCCAGGAGGAAGTTATAATACTAACGATAACAACAATTTTGAGTAACTATTATTAGAGTAATAATTATTCATTATTATTATTATAACGGCTCACGTTTATATATAGCATTGATCATCTAAGTATTTCAAAGTGGTTTACTGCAGAAATTTTGCATCAGAACTTTCCCTGCATATCACTTAGAGAGGCAATAATATCTAAGGTCTAGATTCCAGGCACTTTAAGCACGAAATCATTGGAAGAGCTGAAGATGGGAGTTTCCACTCCAATTCAAGCCCACAATTTCCTGGTTACAAACCCAGCTAGCTCACCACAGCACCATTCGCTGGCAAACTGTTTCAACTACACCGACCATACGATTGGCAATAGTGGCGATATTGTTATGCCTACAAACTTATAATTAATTAATTTGATAAAGGGAATCGCAAGGATCATTGCTTGCTAATTGTCATGCACTTCTGGTAATACTCTTTATTTTACTACACATTTAATCTTTCACGGTTTGGAATGCCCATTTTACGTGTGTTCGTGTTCGTCGCTGAAACCTCCGTTTAGGAGAGAGGCTGTCAAGATATCAACTCACTGCTTCCGTTTCCTCGACAGTCCTCCAGCCAAGTTCACACAGACAGTGAGTCGGAAGAGGACACTTCATGTGCAGCTTGTGCAGGCAGACTGTGGGCGCCCGATTGGCCAGAGGGGGGGTGCGCATGAGATACAGACCTCCAGGTCCCTCCTTCCCTGGGCAATGCTACGGCCAGTTAACTGTAATGGTTTGTCCAACCCACAAGTCCCGGAAGAAGAATCGGACAGAAGGGAACTGGTCTGAAATCTGTAATGTTTGTCGTGGTTCCAGTAGTCAGCCTGGTGGGTGGCAAGGCCTGGGCAGGGAGAAGCAGCCACTGAAGGGCCAAGAGCCAAGCCACTTTGTGCAGTTAATTAAATTAACAAAATTAAATTACACTTCATGATGTCATTCTGCACATAAAAGTGAGTCTTCTACCAATTGCACGTCCTCTTTATTGTACTCTCGTGCACAAACACACACACAGGCGCACACGCACGCACGCAAAACAACATTCTAACTTGCAGAGCAAAATACCACACAGATAGAGAGAGTGCTGACTGCTGAATTTAAATAGTGAGCCCTTTTACGGGTGTTATGAATTGTCCCTTCAGAGAAACACAGCGGTTGTGCCAGCTGGAAGTATTTACTCTTGGGGTCTCGCAGAGGGCTGGCGTCAGCCGGGGCAGGGGACATGCCAGAGGAATGTAATATCAGGAGGAAGCAGCAGGTCGCAGGGGGGCTGGCACGCTGCCCAGGAACAACTGGAGGCCTTTTGTGTTTAAAAAAAGCCTCGATGTAAGCCTCTATGAGTCCTTCTTTACTGGGGGAGAACTGCCCTGACATCAGGCAGAGAGGCAGAGAGAGAGAGGGGAGAGGGGGAGAGGGGAGAGAGGGGGGCCCGACTGCACACCACACTGACGCCTCTCGTACAATCAGAACCCGCCCCGCCATAGCTACTTAAATAGAACTCACTTGGCGTCCATGTTGAAGCTGTAACGCTACACCAAAGAGCAAGAGGAGGACAGAAAATAGACCAGCTGCAGGATCCTTATTGGCCAACTCCTCAGACGCAAAAACTACATGAAAGGGACTGTTAGGTGTCAGGTTTGAAGCGCACAAACACCTCTGTTCCACCACGAGGTCTGTCCCACCGATAATAGTATGGCCTCATAACAAACTAAAAAAATGTATTTCACTGGGGAAAAAGCAGTGGTAAAAGTATAGAGCTCAGCTACTGAACAGCCTAGGAATTGGACAATATATTAGATATAACCAGCTAATGAGAACGCGGTTTCCTTTTTGGTTTCATTTGTTTCGACTGTTCCAGACCCTGAGTGTCTCATCTCCATCCTTCAGTCCCACAAAATAGCAGATAGTGTTTTAAAAAGTAATACATTTACATTTTTACATTTTAAGCATTTAGCAGACGCTCTTATCCAGAGCCACTTACAAGATGTGCATCAATACATGGTAGGAACAATCAAGTTAGCGCACGAGATCAGTGCAGGAATACAGCAATAGACATCATTGCAGGCATCTCGTACCATACCTGTAACACCGGGAAGGAAAAGGTATTTTACATTTTACAATGTTTACAAAATTTACAATTTTTTATTTTTTTAATTTTTATTTTTAATTTTTAAAATAAAGAGTATAGTGTTGAACAAGTAGACAGTGGTGAAGACAATTTAGCTAGATGGACAGAGATCAGGGGTAGTGGAGTAATAATAACAACACACAAGCTTAGCTTGAGATTGATGGCTAGCAATATGATGCAGGTACAATGAGAGACTCTTACGCTATGAGTCATTTTCACTGATGTTTGGCTTGAATTTATGAGGATGCTTTGCGCTCAAATGTTATTTATCAAACTTGCCACACTGACTATGTACCAAAATGTTTGTTTACAGTGCAGACAGTAGACTTTTCTGTCGTGTTTCCTTCCACATCACTTGAAACCAAAACCAGCGTGCAATTTTAATTTGTGTGGTTGAAATCCCTCCATTTTTGTGCAATGTTGCTAATTAGCTCACAAGAGGTGTTGCTTAATTTATAATTTTTTTTAAATCCCTTTTTTCAGATTCTTGTGGAATGGGCTGTATCTTTCTACTTTCCACTATGCACTGTGTTAGAACATCTTAGGTTAAAAAATATTTATATTTTTAGTGACTGCACGTTTTGTAATTTTATGTATATTTTAAAATCTGATTAAAATCTAAAAGTTCCAAAGTCACCAACTAACGCCTTAGTCGATTAATTGGCCCGACACATTACTACATCTATAACACGCAGAGATAGTAAATTCCTGTCAGTCCTGTCCTGGGAGCAGTTTTATTCCCGAAATACCCATGTTTTTATTGTTATTTCCAGTACTGTTCAACCGATGGTAAGTCTTGAGTTTACGCCATACCCACTCTTTGATTTTCTCCCATTTTCTCCCAATTAAGTAGCTAATTACACCCCTATCTTTCATGTCAATCCCCCCCCCCCCGTGCTGTGAGTTCGCTGCCGTATCCCTGTGCCCTGTCTCCTCTGAGACAACACTTGCCAGGTTGTCGACCATAACTCTGGTACTCCAGAGTCACTCCTGTGTGCAGCAAACTTCCTGTCGGCTTCCCTCCCCCCTCCCTAGGGCGGACAGCCAATTGCCGCCCCCTAATGGCACTACCGGCCAGAGCCGACTCTGGCGCAACCGGTGGAATCGAACCCCGGTCGCAGTGGCCAGCGCCGAACATTGTAACCGCTAGACCACCCGGAGGCCTCACTCCTTGATTAGTTTGATTCCTTACGTTAGCAGTCTAACCCTAACCCTAACCCTAAACCCTAATCACCTCTTCCCTGCACCCTTAGAGGGGGCTGCATGCGTCCCACCCCCACCCCGTCCATCTGCAGGAAACATTATGTAGCTGCTGAGGAAGCAGTCTCCGTGCTGGCCACGTGTCTATCCGCTTTCAGCAAGGCCTAAACCGGCCAACGATTGGCTGATTGAAGTGGTCAGATGGGAGGGACCTCCGGAGGGAGGGAAGTTCAGCTTGAAGGAGAAACTTATTATAATTATTTCAGATTTTTATACCGTTATACCCTCTTTTCTCTTTCTCTCTCACCCGTCCCTCCCTTGTACTACGAGCTCGCCACCACACTTCTGGGACCGGCAGTGACAAGGACGCCGCAACCGTCTCCTCCTAAACACAACTCGGCAAGCCGCCGACCGTAACGCTGACACACACAGAGCCACTCATGCATGCGGTGAGCTCATGCCGGCTTCCCTCCCCGCTCCCCCTGGGGCAGACACCCAATCTCCGCCCCCGAACGGGACGCTCTGCTGCAGGGGGCAACCTGCACTACGGGCAAGCGCTTTAACCCGCTGTGACACCCGGGACCTCTGGCGAAACACTTTTTGTCACCCAGTTTGTTTTCCAAAAATACCAGTTTTTCTATCAACAAGTTTATCCAGGTCCTTCAAGCTAGCTAAATGCATCATCCCCATCCGTAGCTGCTTGCTAAATAAGCTATCGTTAGCTAGCTAATTTTAGTACATTAGCTAAAGTGTGTGGCAAAAGCTTTCGTAGCTTGCTGGTTAGTCATATAGCTAATGCTACTTGTTTCAGGGTCTGTATTGTTAATGTAAAACATTGATAGAGCTGATTAGCTATCTAGCTAAGTTATTAGAAAGCAAGCAGGGCTAATGTAATGTTCTCCAAGCATGCGTTGGATAGCTCACAAACATTAAAATAAAACTGAATGCATTTCAGTTGCCACCAGGGGGCGGCAATTGGCTGTCCACCCCAGGGAGGGGGAGGGAAGCTGGCATGAGTTTAATGCGTACAAGAGTGGCTCTGGCGTACCGGAGTTATGGTTGGCGGCCTGGCAAGTGCCGTCTTGGAGGAGATGATACTTCGCCTTTGTCACTGGACTTTTTTGAGGAAGCTACAAAGTGCTTTGACTTGAGCCAAGCTTATGATATTATATATTTGGGCTTTCAAAAAGCATTTGACAAGGCACCACATGAGAGGCTCATTGCGAAAATGAATTCAATAGGAATTACAGGAGTTATTTCCGAGTGGGTTCATAATTGGCTGCAAGGGCAAATACAAAGAGTAACAGTAGGTGGGGCCGTATCTGACCTCGGTGCTGTGGGCAGTGGTGTCCCGCAGGGATCAGTGCTGGGACCTCTGCTCTTCCTTATTTACATAAATGATCTTGATATGGACGTTAGTAGCAAAATAGTTAAATTTGCAGATTATACAAAACTTGGGGGTTTGGCAAACAGTTTGGAATTGACTATGACACCTCGGTCACTGTAGGCCTGGTGCAGGATTCGAACTGTGGCCTGAGCTAGCTGCTCTGCACAACAAGAGATAAAATTATAACATAACGCCGTGTTCAGTGGCGTTCAGTACGCTCAGCTAAAGGCCAAGGAAGCTAATAATACTCTTATTACTTCTGCAGGGGTGCCACCACATTCTGTAGCTGACGTTCACGCGCTAACTGACATTTCTGAACACAGCCTCATAAAGACCGATTTACAGAAAATGGCCCTTGGTCCAGACATGAGCCCTTGGTCCAGACATGAGCCCTTGGTCCAGACATGAGCCCTTGGTCCAGACATGAGCCCTTGGTCCAGACATGAGCCCTTGGTCCAGACATGAGCCCTTGGTCCAGACATGAGCCCTTGGTCCAGACATGAGCAGCTTCACTTCACTCCACTGGAGATTACTCCAGTCAAGAGGCCAATCTCTACAGGACTTTATGGCAAAGAGTGGTCAATGTGTGCATGTGTCAACAATACAGAAAACTCCACAATTCTGGTCAGTATGGGAAGGTGGCAAGAAGGAAGCCACTGCTCAAACAAGTCCATGTTTAGTCCTGTTTGAGGTATTCAAAAAACACTGGCAAAGAGTGTTGTGGTCAGATGAAACCAAGATTTTGGCCTAAATGCAAAATGTTACGTTTGGTGAAAACCCAATACAGCACATCACCCAAAGAACAGCATCCCTACTGTAGAGCATGGTGGTGCAGCATTCTGTTATGGGGGTGCTTCTCATCAGCAGGGACTGGGCCACTGGTCAGGAGAGAAGGGAAAATGGATGGAACAAAATACAGAAAAACTTGAGGAAAACCTGCTACCCTCTGCAAGAAAGTTGAAATTGGGAAGGAGGTTCACCTTCACACAGCTAAAGCAACAGTGGAGTGGCTAAAAACTAAAAGGTGAATATTGTTGAGTGGTCTAGTCAGAGCCCTGACCTAAATCCTGTTTAAAACCTGTGGAATAATTTAAAGAGCACAGTCCATTGACGGTTCCCACACAATCTGACTGAGCTTGAACAGTTCTGTGAGGGAGAATGGGCAAACGTTGCCCAAACTAGGTGTGCAAAGCTGGTAGAGACATATCCAAACAGACTCATGGCTGTAATTCAAGTAAAAGGTGCTTCTACCAAGTTCTAACTCAGCGGGGTGTAGACTTATCAATCCAAATTATTCTAGTTTATTATTTTTCATTAATGTTCAGAATTTTTGAGAATGTATTTTTCACTTGGAAGTTGTAGGGTAAAATGTGTAAATAAAAGTAGAAAAGTCTGATTGAATATATTTACATTTTGGGCTGTAAGGCAACAAAAGGTGAAATGTATTCATAATTGATTTAATTATTATTAATTACACTTGAGTTTTGAGATGTCATTTTCAAAACAAGACTAATTATATTGTACACATGTGGGCCACCTGCAGTGTATTAGTTTGTTCTATAATTTTACACCTTAAAGTGTGAAAACCCAGAAGCTAATACTCAAAGCAATCTACGTGGTCTCTGCTTTCAAACCATTTCAAAATGTATCTTTTTATTTCACAATTTGGCTTAATCAAGGCATGGGTTTTAGTAAAGATGTATGTTTAAAATCGAAATACAATCCAATATAGTCAGAAAGCTGGCATTAATAACATTATTGTAATGTATGCATTTATATGCAAACCTGGCCGTATTATGTGATCCTGAAGCCGACACATTGGATGGATGCACTGTGCCTCGTAGGGAGGGTGTAACATAACAATTATTCAAAAGTTTTGATGACAATCGACAGAAAGATTTTTAACGTTCTGTGATTTACTCCTCGATTAATGGCTTGTATCCTTCTAAATCTCTGATAATCTGATTTCCATTCCAATCAATACGTATAGGCACAGCAGCCAGCGTTTTATTCAACTTAATGTGCTGAACTTAATTTATTTAACATGGATTCCACGCTTTTCGATTCTACTTTTGTAACATTTAATTGAAATTGTTGCTGCCGCTGCTGTAAAATTGTGAGCGTCGGATTTCTGGACGGTGACAGAAATCATGGTTTCAATAACAATGGCGTCATCGCTTCTTTTCCCGGCCACGTGATGTAAAGGTCCTCCGATTCGCCAGCGTCGATGCTTCGCGTGCACATTTAACGCGTGCTAACTATCCAACTTTCCTGAAAATAAAGTTTGTACTTTAAAAACAAAAACGTAAAAGCCTCACGTCTCACCTCTGCGTGTGTGTGTGTCTGAGTGAGACGGGCACGAGGCACGAGCGCACGAGCGCACGCAACAGGCTAATTGTGGAGGCGGCGTTAAACGCCGTCGGTGCAGAAACCCCGGCGCACATTGCGAGCAGACCGCGGGGCTGCTAGGCGCTCTGTCTGATCCCACCAACAGGGGCTTCTCTGTAAACTGAGGCTAAACAAACACAGATGAAGGTCCGATCCGAGCGCATTCACAAAAATGCTGCTCGCGCCGCAGAGAGGACAGATGACAGCGCGCAGCCCTGGGAGCAGCACGAGCGGGTACACGCTGCAGACAGCACGGCGCGGATCAGTACAAACAGCGAGAATCACAAGAACATCAACGCGAATCGTTGTAATTCATAGTAAGACAGTTTATTGAATTAATCGCGAATGAATTATTCGAGTTGCATTAGCTTTCTGATGACCAGAATGACGTTTTACCTTTAAAATATTTAGTGTTTCTGTACATATTGCAGTGTTGTTATAGGATACCATCAGAAATATATATTCGCTTTTCAGTAACTCGTTGGGATATAATATAATCTGGTGCAGCGGGTTAGCCGTGTTTAACATGAAGAACACGCAACTCATCAGCGAGGGGAACTGGAAGTCGCTCTACGGCAAGGAGATGACAGGGATCAAAAAGTTTAAACGAAAAGGAAGGGAGCCAGTCAAACACGTCAACGGACTACAGCACTCAGACACGGAGGAGGAGGGGGGAGACTCGGGAGGAGCGTTCCCGGAGCAGGCGAGCAGGAGCAGGAGCAGGAGCAGGAGCGCGAGCCTGGAGAGACTGCACGAGCGGGCGAGCAGGGGCGAGAGCCTGGAGAGACTGCACGAGCGGGCGAGCAGGAGCGCGAGCCTGGAGAGACTGCACGAGCGGGCGAGCAGGAGCGCGAGCCTGGAGAGACTGCACGAGCGGGCGAGCAGGGGCGAGAGCCTGGAGAGACTGCACGAGCGGGCGTCTGACGGGGACCGGACCGCGCAGCCCAGGCGGGACTCGAACACGGCCATTGACATGCGGATCGGCTCTCTATCCGCGGCGCCGGGCCACCGGTCGCGGCCCTCGTCTCCTGCCTCGCCCATGGACCCGTTCCGGAGCGACTCGCCCCAGGGCGCCGGCTTCGAGCCGTTCTCCCCGGACCTCGCCTACCCGTCGCGGATCGTCCTGTGTCCCCGCTCCTCCGAGAGGTGCTTCGCCTCGTCCGTGCCGCCGGCCGCGTACCTCAGCCCCGGGGGCGAGCGCGCGGCATCGCCTAGGAAACGGCCCGGAGAGCCGCCCGGCGTCGTCACGGAGATCAAAGCCATCCAGCAGACCCGCAGGCTGCTCGCGAACGCGCGCGAGAGGACGCGCGTGCACACCATCAGCGCCGCGTTCGAGGCGCTCAGGAAGCAGGTATCTACACCGCGCGCGTGAGCCCCGCGGCAGAGCGCTGATGACGCGCCGCACGCACGGCTAACGCTCAGCCAGAGGCGATGTTGCTCGCGCGTAATTTGTCATGTGAAGTTGAAAACGTGCATGCGTACATTTTCATTTTACATCTTAAGCATTTAGCAGACGCTCTTATCCAGAGCGACTTACAAGATGTGCATTAATACATGGTAGGAACAATCATTGCTCGCGCAAGAGATCAGTGCAGTAATACAGCGATAGACATCATTGTTGGCAGCTGCACACTGTGCCTGTAACACCGGGAAGGACTTCGATACTTTTTTTTGCAAAGTAGGCTACTTGGTTGTAGAATACCTGGCATTGTGAGTACGCGCATGGAAATGAATGCTGCTAATTGATTTGGGAAATAAGTGTATTCAAATGTGTAGTACTTTTCTCTGTAAATGGTTTTGCATACATTTTTTAATTTTTTTATTATTTCACAAAAATTTTTTTAAAACTTAAGCTAACATCCCCGTTGGAACATTGTGGTCGGATAAAGCGCACACAATATTAAATTCTTGGGACTGACAAACGTGCACAAAAATGTTGGCTTGGTGCTGGTTAACAGTAGATCAGCTTCATACATTCGGCGTTGCCAAAAGTTTTGAACGACGCCTGCATTCCTAAACCTTTAAGAAAATCTGGAAAATTGCTCAAAACACATTATGAAAAGTTCTGGGTTCGACATAATTCCAGAAGGGGCTCTCAACGGACCCCTAAAATATTTTTATTCACAATTCTGGCACGAAGTCAACAAATTACAGCTAGAAGAATTCTAACAAGACTTTTTTAGGATCTGAATTTGTCTCAACTGCTGCTACCCTTGACAACACATAATTTCCACCTGATATTATCTCAAGATGGACGCAAATATGTAAGTCTTGTAAGTCGCTCTGTATAAGAGCGTCTGCTAAATGCCTAAAATGTAAAATGTAATGTATGGAGGGACAGTCTCTGTGCAAATAACTCATTTATGAAGATCAACTCTTCGCCGCTGCTCTTGTGCTTTAGATGTAAGCGCAGTTAAGACTATATTTTGCTACAACTTATACAATTTGACGCCATTTTTTATCCAAAAAAATGCTTGTTCAGGCATTTACAAAATATGAGCTAACACAACTCTGTCTGTCAGCTGGTGTGGGTCATTTGTCTTCATTACACTGTCAGGAGCGCACAAGTGAAAGTCGTCACCAAGGAGCACATCATTATGGCGACCTTAAAAAAAAAATCATGATCCCACCAAGGTAGTTTGTGCCCCCCGCCCTCCCCATGTTGTCATAGGTCAGGTCCAACCCCCAACCCCATTAAGTCCCGCCCACTTCTGTACGTGCAGTAGGAGACAAATATAAACAGGAATGCAGATATTTCTGTCAAATGCAAAAACTTAAAATATGAGAACGAGCAAACATTTGTATTTGTTTTAAATTTGTTTGATTGCGCTTTTAATTGAACATTGCTCCTGGTTTGGCACCTATCCGCAGACACAGTTTGTACGATTACTTTCTTTAAAAAGAAATGTGCGTTGAGTAGTTTGTTAGTGAAACATGAACTGTAAGCAACTCACATTTGTGGTCACTTTGTCCCTTAAACAAGTGATTCATTCTGATTAGTGTTCAGCTTGCTTGCTTAACAATATGTTTTGTAAATATGTATACAGCATAATCAGAGTAACGTACTGCGGACAGATCGGGTGGTGAAAGTAACAACAGGACGTGATGATGACACTGAATCGTGATAATAACATTTTTTCCCCAATTCTGCTCCGGTTTCAAGTACGATATTTTCTCACTTGTTGTCAGCACTATTTTATGCACAACTTTATGCACAACTCTTCCTTCATGGCCTTTGACTGAACAATAAACTCCATGTGTGCACATCTAGATGTTTATTTGTGTGTAAAATTACCTTTAACTTTCAAGTGAATGTTTAGAAGGTTTTCCTGGAATGTAGTGGTGAATTTAGACAGGTGGGGGCTCCACAGCTCTTGTGCCTGATCAGCTTTTACTTCATGATTTGTTTACAGGTAGTTAGTAAGCCCTTAAAGAAACCATGAGATCAGAAAGAGCATAACCAGACCCACTGCCCGAGCATCCGTCGTTAACGAGATCCAACCGCCAGCGTTTCACCCCCAAGCCATCCACACCAGGTCCATTCTCACTGGGGTTTAAAAAAAGACATTTCCATTATAGTCACTGGTCTCTTCCGTACAGCAACAGCTTTCTGCCATTTCACTTTGAGATGTACACCCTACAGCACAAGGATGGGAGTGGAAATAACCTCACAGACCCAATCTTTCCATCCCCCAAATCCCCACCTTCACAGAAAGAGTGTTGACTCAGTCCGGAGTGGAAAGGCCTTCATCCCCTGTGCTCAGCATCTAGCTGTCTGTCTGTCTGTCTGTCTGGCATTAAAGCTACTGGCAGTCAGCCATTTGTGAAGGCCTCACCTTTCAAAGAACAGCAGGAAGCAATACTGATTAGATGTTAAAAATTCCCAGAAGGTCGCTTCAACTGCCACAGTGCAATAGTCCTTGCAACCAGCACACATTTCACAGTTACTATAGTAACTGTAGTGTGGTTAAAAATGAAAATGTATGTTTGAGAGGATGCTGAGAGGGTGATGTCACACTGCTTCCTTGGCTGCTCTGTCTACTGTTACCTTATTAATATATTTACTGTAATACAGATGTTCTGTTTCCACGGCTCCCCATTTATGCTAATGTTTTTTAAATTTCCACTTCTCCAAAGATGAAATCTGGCCGTGATACAAAGACAAACAGGCCACAAAGGAGTCTTTTAGAAACGCGCTGTACCTTCACCTGAGGAATGCGCGAACACAGGCACGCGACTGGCCGTCTTTTCACTGGAAAAAGTGGAGTGGGGGGAGTGGGGGAGGGGCTCATCCATTCTCCACCATCGTTGTGGATC
>JAINUG010000404.1:210000-230000 GCA_029706075.1 Aldrovandia affinis | reverse complement strand
TGGCTCCTGTGCTCCCAGTCCCCCCACCCCCGTGGCTCCTGTGCTCCCAGTCCCCCCACCCCCGTGGCTCCTGTGCTCCCAGTCCCCCCACCCCCGTGGCTCCTGTGCTCCCAGTCCCCCCACCCCCGTGGCTCCTGTGCTCCCAGTCCCCCCACCCCCGTGGCTCCTGTGCTCCCAGTCCCCCCACCCCCGTGGCTCCTGTGCTCCCAGTCCCCCCACCCCCGTGGCTCCTGTGCTCCCAGTCCCCCCACCCCCGTGGCTCCTGTGCTCCCAGTCCCCCCACCCCCGTGGCTCCTGTGCTCCCAGTCCCCCCACCCCCGTGGCTCCTGTGCTCCCAGTCCCCCCACCCCCGTGACTCCTGTGCTCCCAGTCCCCCCACCCCCGTGGCTCCTGTGCTCCCAGTCCCCCCACCCCCGTGACTCCTGTGCTCCCAGTCCCCCCACCCCCGTGGCTCCTGTGCTCCCAGTCCCCCCACCCCCGTGGCTCCTGTGTCAACCCCTTCCTGTGCTCCCAGTCCCCCCACCCCCGTGGCTCCTGTGCTCCCAGTCCCCCCACCCCCGTGGCTCCTGTGCTCCCAGTCCCCCCACCCCCGTGGCTCCTGTGCTCCCAGTCCCCCCACCCCCGTGGCTCCTGTGCTCCCAGTCCCCCCACCCCCGTGGCTCCTGTGCTCCCAGTCCCCCCACCCCCGTGGCTCCTGTGCTCCCAGTCCCCCCACCCCCGTGGCTCCTGTGCTCCCAGTCCCCCCACCCCCGTGGCTCCTGTGCTCCCAGTCCCCCCACCCCCGTGGCTCCTGTGCTCCCAGTCCCCCCACCCCCGTGGCTCCTGTGCTCCCAGTCCCCCCACCCCCGTGGCTCTGTGCCCCAGCCCCCCACCCCCCGTGACTCCTGTGCTCCCAGTCCCCCCACCCCCCGTGGCTCCTGTGCTCCCAGTCCCCCCACCCCCCCGTGGCTCCTGTGCTCTAACCCCTTCCCTTCTCACCTGCGCCCCCTTCTCACCTGCGCCCCCTTCTCCCTTTCCCCCACAGGAGCCCTTCCCCTGGGATCCCTCTCATATATATGCTGCCATATCTCAGCAACCTTGAATCTACATACAAATGGAAAGAGTCTACATTTATATGAAACCGACAATGAACCTGGGATGTTATGAAATAAGTCGTGTGGACTTTCTAAATTCATGTGAAACCACGTTACCCAGACAAAACTCAACGTGGAAAGACTGTCTTCACTTTAGGCGAATTGTTTGCAGTGATCCAAGGCAAACTTGCCACAACATTTTGATGGAAATATAGCCAATGCAGTCACTGCAACTTGTGCTGCATTACCATAATGCACAAACATGCTCACCAAATCAATGCAGGTCGCACAACAGGAAGGACAGGGTGGCTAGAATGCTGAAAAGAACACACACACACACACACACACACACACACATCGATATAACCTCATACAACACAAATATACAACACCACCAATGACGGATGATGACTTTTGGTCTTTTTTTGTTCCCTCTTGCAGGAGTAGAGAGACGATTGGCCAGAAGTACGAAGATATTCTATTAAATGAGTGAGAGCCCCCCCAGCCATGAGCAACCCCCCCATGGGCAGGGCTCCACCCCCCCGCTCCCAACCAATGAACGGCTGAGCCTCGCTCAGGGTCTGATGGAGGGCGAGGTTCTTGTTTCGGCCACAGTTGCCAAATCGCCTCTCTGCCAAGGGCTTTCTGCCCCGGCAGGCCGCTGTGCGCAGGAGACGTATCGGCACGTGAGAGTGGACCATCTGGCAGCGCTGCCCAGACACTTACAATCTGCACTTTCTATTAGCAATTCTTCAGATTTTTTTTTCTTTCTTGAAAAAATATATTTTTGTCTCCATTTTAATCATCGCCGAGAGAAGAGGAAGGGAAGGTGCTCGTGACTGGAGTTGCGATGATTACATCATCTGATCACATGACACCTTTATGGGACGAGCCGATTCGCCGCTTTCATGCAGACATTACCAAACGAGCCCAGAGCGCCATTATACCCAATATACCCTGTACAGTATGCCTCATAAGGCAGATTCTGTAGACTTATTGCAAGATTTTTTATTTTTAAATTTTTAAAGGAATTATGGGGACAGTCTTGTGATCTCAGCATCGGCGCCTTTTATAAACTGTGTAGATGTATTTATTAGCTCTGGCTGATGTGATTGGCCATTGGTGCATAACTGTACACTCTGTGAAGCTTCAGCATTTAAATAAAACCATTTAAATAAAACCATAGACCGCTTGGCCTTGGGTCCGTTTCTAACTCTGGTTCCATTGAACATAAACAATCGTGATAATCCCTTATGAAACTGCAGTAATACATTAATGTAACATTTAATATGTCGACTCTATGTAAAAAAGGTACACTGTGCACTTTAGAAAATGCATCACTTTCATGTGTGTAGTTTTACATATACATATATAGTAGAATGTTTTGTAAATCAACATATTGTCAATATATTCTACACTAAAAATACATTTTCAAATATGTAAATGGAAAGTTTTACACTTGTGATAATGTGATAATAAATGTGATATATAGTATATATATATATATATATATAATCTATAATCTAACGTGATGTCATGTTTTTTGTTGTTGTTTCAGTTTGCAGGGAACATATTTAGCAGTATATGCTGTATATATATATAAGCATATATATGCTAAATATGTTCCCTGCATTAAGAATTGCATTTCATTCCGAAGTTCTTTTACTCGAACAAACTGAAACAACAACAAAAAACATGACATCACGTTAGATTATAGTACGTTTAAGTAGATTAATAATAATTAATATTAATTAATAATAATAAAGTGTAGGACTCAAATAACTTCAAACAATGATGCCATCGAATAACTTCATATGCTCCTTTTAAATAGTAATGGGTTTTTTCTATTTTAGCCCTTATTTTATTCCAGTTTGGAAAGCCAAACGTGTGCGTGTCTGATCATCGCTGTAACCCTCGGAGTTCGGCAGAGCTCACAGGCATGGTGCGCCGCTGCATCTTTTCACTCCGCAGTCCACCAGTCACAGACAGACAGACAGACAGACAGTCGGAGGAGGAGGACACTTCAAGTGCAGCTTGTGGTGGTAGACTGTGGCACCCGGCTTGACCAGAGGGGGCGCTATTGCACAGTGAGACAAGGAGGTCTCACCAACTGAGATCCCTCCCTCCCTCCCTCCTCCCGGCAACGCTACAACCAATTATACACTGCCCTGTGGGTCAGGATCCACACACCACAGCCACACACTAGAACAGTGTCTTAACAGGATGCAGACCGTGGGGCTCATCCACACACTAGAACAGTGTCTTAACAGGATGCAGACCGTGGGGCTCATCCACACACTAGAACAGTGTCTTAACAGCATGCAGACCGTGGGGCTCATCCACACACTAGAACAGTGTCTTAACAGCATGCAGACCGTGGGGCTCATCCACACACTAGAACAGCGTCTTAACAGCATGCAGACCGTGTGGCTCACCCACACACTAGAACAGTGTCTTAACAGGGTGCAGACCGTGGGGCTCATCCACACACTAGAACAGTGTCTTAACAGGATGCAGACCGTGGGGCTCATCCACACACTAGAACAGTGTCTTAACAGGATGCAGACCGTGGGGCTCATCCACACACTAGAACAGTGTCTTAACAGGATGCAGACCGTGGGGCTCATCCACACACTAGAACAGCGTGTCTTAACAGGATGCAGACCGTGGGGCTCATCCACACACTAGAACAGTGTCTTAACAGCATGCAGACCGTGGGGCTCATCCACACACTAGAACAGTGTCTTAACAGGATGCAGACCGTGGGGCTCATCCACACACTAGAACAGTGTCTTAACAGGATGCAGACCGTGGGGCTCATCCACACACTAGAACAGTGTCTTAACAGGATGCAGACCGTGGGGCTCATCCACACACTAGAACAGTGTCTTAACAGCATGCAGACCGTGGGGCTCATCCACACACTAGAACAGTGTCTTAACAGCATGCAGACCGTGGGGCTCATCCACACACTAGAACAGTGTCTTAACAGCATGCAGACCGTGGGGCTCATCCACACACTAGAACAGTGTCTTAACAGCATGCAGACCGTGGGGCTCATCCACACACTAGAACAGTGTCTTAACAGCATGCAGGCCGTGGGGCTCATCCACACACTAGAACAATGTCTTAACAGCATGCAGGCCGTGGGGCTCATCCACACACTAGAACAGTGTCTTAACAGGATGCAGACCGTGGGGCTCATCCACACACTAGAACAGTGTCTTAACAGGATGCAGACCGTGGGGCTCATCCACACACTAGAACAGTGTCTTAACAGGATGCAGACCATGGGGCTCATCCACACACTAGAACAGTGTCTTAACAGGATGCAGACCGTGGGGCTCATCCACACACTAGAACAGTGTCTTAACAGGATGCAGACCGTGGGGCTCATCCACACACTAGAACAGCGTAGAACAGTGTCTTAACAGGATGCAGACCGTGGGGCTCATCCACACACTAGAACAGTGTCTTAACAGGATGCAGACCGTGGGGCCCATCCACACACTAGAACAGTGTCTTAACAGGATGCAGACCGTGGGGCTCATCCACACACTAGAACAGTGTCTTAACAGGATGCAGACCGTGGGGCTCATCCACACACTAGAACAGTGTCTTAACAGCATGCAGACCGTGGGGCTCATCCACACACTAGAACAGTGTCTTAACAGGATGCAGACCGTGGGGCTCATCCACACACTAGAACAGTGTCTTAACAGGATGCAGACCGTGGGGCTCATCCACACACTAGAACAGTGTCTTAACAGGATGCAGACCGTGGGGCTCATCCACACACTAGAACAGTGTCTTAACAGGATGCAGACCGTGGGGCTCATCCACACACTAGAACAGTGTCTTAACAGGATGCAGACCGTGGGGCTCATCCACACTAGAACAGTGTCTTAACAGGATGCAGACCGTGGGGCTCATCCACACACTAGAACAGTGTCTTAACAGGATGCAGACCGTGGGGCTCATCCACACACTAGAACAGTGCCTTAACAGGATGCAGACCGTGGGGCTCATCCACACACTAGAACAGTGTCTTAACAGGATGCAGACCGTGGGGCTCATCCACACACTAGAACAGCGTCTTAACAGGATGCAGACCGTGGGGCTCATCCACACACTAGAAGAGTGTCTTAACAGGATGCAGACCGTGGGGCTCATCCACACACTAGAACAGTGTCTTAACAGCATGCAGACCGTGGGGCTCATCCACACACTAGAACAGTGTCTTAACAGGATGCAGACCGTGGGGCTCATCCACACACTAGAACAGTGCCTTAACAGGATGCAGACCGTGGGGCTCATCCACACACTAGAACAGTGTCTTAACAGGATGCAGACCGTGGGGCTCATCCACACACTAGAACAGTGTCTTAACAGGATGCAGACCGTGGGGCTCATCCACACACTAGAACAGTGTCTTAACAGGATGCAGACCGTGGGGCTCATCCACACACTAGAACAGTGTCTTAACAGGATGCAGACCGTGGGGCTCATCCACACACTAGAACAGTGCCTTAACAGCTGTGGTCCTGACCGGGTGCGGATGGTCGTTCCACCACCGAGGGGTCAGCAGCCAATTCTCTTGATCTTGAACAGCAAGTTTGATGAATGACTCGGATATAACCGTAAATGTAACACATTCAGGCAGGGACAGGAAAAAATGGTGAAATCGATAAAACATTTGTTCGAAATATTGGAAAATATCATTACTCTCACAAAGTGCCACTGGCCTGTTCCTCCCTCTGCGTTCAATCATAGTCTTCACAATTTCCATAACGTTCCATTTCTACACCATATCGCATTTGATTTATGAAAAACATACTTCTCAGCTGCATGGAAAATCAATAAGACACTGGCAATGTGGTACTGGTTATGTTTTTGGACAGAAACGAACTATAAAAATATGTGCGCATAATACCTATAGTAAACCTAAATATTAGCAAGACAAAATTATAAAACAGGCCTTTTTCCTTATTTGACATAATGGTCCAAGTTTAGATTGTAGTGCCTTTATAAACTGGATGATCAAACCACTGTGTATTAAAAGACAGATTTAAAACAAGCATCCAAAGGTGAAGTAATATTGTTTAAAAGGGACCCAGGGTGACTGAATGAGACACAATGTGTGACCCTCCTGATTCTGCAACACGTTTGTTTTATAAGAGCAACTGTTGTGGTGCATCTCTGACAGGTGCATTTTCACGAAAGAGCAAAATTAGAAAGTTATAGCCAATGTCGTTCTTCCCCATTTTTCTGTCTCCTCCTCTTTACGAGACAACAGACACACACATGCGCACACACACACTCACACAGAGGGTGTTTATGGTTCTCCAGCTGGCTGGGTATGTCTCAGGCCCGGCGTTTTAACGCTGTGCTTTCTGCAGAGACACAGGGAGGTAATCACAGTCCTCGTGAATAACTGCCCCAGGGGCTGATTCCAGCGCAACACCACTGCAGCCGGGGAGAGAGCGCCGCTCTGACCAGGTGGTGATTTATGTCACGAGTGCGGTCTTCTCTGTCTGCTTTGCATGGTCGGGGTTCCTGGAAGTGATTCAGTCGGAGTACTGCTGCTGTACGATTTTATGACTGAATGTAGTTCAGCAAAGAAAACACCTCATGCAAGACTGGACCGACCAACGCACGCACGCACGCACGCACGCACGCACAGAGGGTTTCTATGGTTCTCCAGAAAACACCTCATGCAAGACTGGACCAACGCACGCACAGCTTTCTCACAGTTCAGATAAACCTATAAATCCACCCAACTAACTAACAAATTAACCAACCAACCAACTAACTAATTATCCCTCTTCCTGTATTTTAGTCTAAACTCAGTGAGAATGAGCTTGTAATGGTTTATTCCTTACTTATATATATATATACACACACACACATACATACACACACACACACACACACACACACACACACACACACACACACACACACACACACACACACACACACACACACACACACACACACACACACACACACACACACACACACACACACACACACACACACACACACACACACACACACACACACATACATACACACACACACACACACACACACACACACACACACATATATATATACAGTATATACAGTGGGTATAAAATGTAGCCCTCGATCCCTTTGAGAATCTGTGGAAGACCTGTGAGTGCCTGATGGAGCTCGAGCAATCTCACAAAGAGGAATGGCCAAGAAAATAAATACATTTTGATTCCATGAAGTAACAAAATACAATATGAAAAATGTCAAAGGGGGTGAATACTTTATCATACTCGCTGTGTGTATGTATTTAATCCAATAATAATAATTATTATTATTAATACAAAGGATCTAAAGGATTCTAAAGCTTGTCTGAAATTTGATTCAAATGTTAACGGATATTGATACAATACAATTTCTATTTAGGAAATCTATTATAATTGGTGCTTCATTTCAAGCCAATACGAGATAAATGCGTCCTCTGTCCAAGTTAAATACGTTGCAATTGCTTTTTGGCGATGCTGAATTTACGCTAAAACAGCTTTCACAATATAAGGATCAGACAACAAGTTAGACAGTAAAACATTAGTTAGAGGCTATACAGTAAAATACAAACAAAATTGGGGCTGCTGGTTAATCTTGATTTGGTGTTGGTGTCATTAATAAGCATTGTATTTGATATTTTATCAGTGTCACTCAAAATCCCCAACAGCCCAATCCACACCCCCATCATTTATGGGCTAAGAGATCTGCAGTACTTTTTCACACAGATTTTCTGTTTGATTTGTATTGTTAGTTTTTAATATTTCACATGGGTAAAAGGGACATATTCAGAAAAGCCCGCTTTGAACACTAAATGAAGAAAGCCTTGACGTTTTGAAAAAGTCATATCATTCAGCCGGCACTGCAACACATTTGGGGGACAGCGAGCAGCACTATCTGTGCAGAATTCATTGGTGCAGAGAGTAAAAAAGTGGTGAGGTGAGCATGTATAGACACACAGACACACAGACACACAGGGCTCACAGACACACAGGGCTCACAGACACACAGACACACAGACACACAGACACACAGGGCTCACAGACACACAGACACACAGACACACAGACACACAGACACACAGGGCTCACAGACACACAGACACACAGACACACAGGGCTCACCGACACACAGACACACAGACACTCAGACACACAGACACAGACACGCACTCAGACACACTGACACACAGACTCACACACTGACACACAGACACACAGACTGACAGACTCAGACTTACAGACACACAGGGCTGACAGAGACGCAGTCAAGGGGAACTTGTACACACGTAAAGAAAGGTGGACATTGTTATCACACTTAACTCATAGTTTGCTGGAGAGAGGTATAATATTTATTCTGTACAGAGGTGAAGTACAAGCACGTCTTGACATTACAGTAAATGCTTGTAGTTGATATTTGTGAAGCGCCACTGGGTCTAGTCAAACGTAAACACAATCTTGGTTAATCCTGATATTAATACGGACATAATAAAAGTCTCACGGACGTTGCCTAGGTTGGAATGTAAACAGGCCACTCTGACCGAACTCAGACCATCTGTTCCCAGAGAGAGAATACCTCACATGAGACTCACAGCTGTTTGTCAAAGCAAAAGGCTCTTATGCCTCCAGCATCACTCCCTGTCTGAGCACATGGTAAAACGCACACTGTAAACGCTGAAGTCAAACAGGGTGTTTCAATATTTTAGATCGAGTAGTTGATGTGGTACTAGGAGGGTGTGATCCCACAAGATAACTACCGTGAGGTGATTAGATCACGACGAAGACCACGAGACTCTAGTCCTGACTGCAGGGGGTGATGTCACCATCTATAGTGGTCTCACACACTAGTCTCCACTCTTTAAACATCCACAACCACCTCAGCCCACTCGTTATGGAGGTTGTTATGGAGATTGATTGATCTTACCATGCATTAATGCGCATCTTTGCAAGTCGTTCTGGATAAATGCCAAAATGTAAATGTTGTTAGGCCAGCATTGTGTTCGAAGGTCTACAGCACTCAAAACAACTTTTTGAAATTGACATAGTATTACTCTCAAATGAACAGTGTCGTTAATTTTGAACAAAGCACAACACAAGTACAAAATCATGACTAAGTGAAAATAATTTCTTAGAAAAAATATGTTTTCCACACATGACATACACATAAAAAGACTTTAAAGACAATTTAGGTGGACACCATGTCACCCTTTCATGAATATAAATGTATTACTGAAATATATTTGGGCCTGGAGGTTGGTTACAACCTTTGGTAATCAACATCCAAGTGAAAACGTCACAAAGGAGGCAGTAGTATAAGGGTGTGTGTAATACCACAAGTTTAAAGAATACTTGTTTGCGGTTGTTTATGGTGTCTGATTCTCATTCTCGCCGCCCTGTCGTGAGGTGCCACTGCGCCGTGTTTTTGTTCCGCATTAGGGGGAAGTTATCGAGCCCATTGTTCTCTTTTGGCAGGAAAAAAATGATAATGATGACTGCTAGGCGTTGGAATGTGAACAATGCGAGTGAATACCACACATAAAGTCCCACAATAAACTCCTCTAGAAGAACAATCGAGGGTCTGTCTCTCGCCTTGAGGAAAGCACAGGGACGCGAAGGCCTGGATTGTAGCTCTGTACAGCTGATGATCGCTGGGCTCGTTAACACACACCTCTGAGTTCTCTGTTCAGGATCCTCAGCCAGTCGTCATGTGACGCCTGACACAAGATTTTTTTATTTAAATGAACTGGATTTATATAGCGGTTTTTTCCCCAAGGAACTCAAAGCACTTTATAATGATGGGGGGAGCTCACCTCAACCAGCACCAATGTGCAGCACCCACCTGGGTGAACACGACGGCAGCCATAGTGCACCAGTACAAACTCACCAAACATCAGATACACAGTGGAGAGGCCAGGAGGGAGGGAGTGAATCAATTACATGTGTATATATATATATACAGTTAGGTCCGGAAATATTTGGACAGTGACACAATTTTCATAATTTTGGCCCTGTACGCTACCACAATAGATTTGAAATGAAATAATCGAGATGCAATTGAAGTGCAGACTTTCAGCTTTAATTTGAGGGTATTTACATCAAAATTGGAGGAAGGGTTTAGGAATTGCAACAATTTTCATACATAGACCCCTCATTTCAACGGACCTAAAGTAATTGGACAATTGACTCAAAAGCTGTTTCATGAGCAGGTGTGGGCTATTCCCTCGTTATTTCATCATCAATTAAGCAGGTAAAAGGTCTGGAGTTGATTTCAGGTGTGGCATTTTAATTTGGAAGCTGTTGCTGCGAATCCACAACATGCGGTCAAAGGAGCTCTCAATGCAAGTGAAACAGGTCATCCTTAGGCTGCGAAAAAAGAAGAAATCCATCAGAGAGATAGCAGAAACAGTAGGAGTGGCCAGATCAACAGTTTGGTACATTCTGAGAAAAAGGAACGCACTGGTGAGCTCGGCAACACAAAAAGGCCCGGACGTCCACGGAAGACAACAGCGGTTGATGATCGCAGGATCCTTTCCATGGTAAAGAAGAACCCCTTCACAACATCTAGTGAAGTGAGGAAGACTCTCCAGGAAGTAGGCGTATCATTATCCAAGTCTACCATAAAGAGAAGACTTCACGAGAGCAAATACAGAGGGTTCACCACAAGGTGCAAACCATTCATAAGCCTCAAGAATAGAAAGGCCAGATTAGAGTTCACCAAAACACATCTAGAAAAGCCAGCCCAGTTCTGGAACAGCATTCTTTGGACAGATGAAACTAAGATCAACCTGTACCAGAATGATGGGAAGAGAAAAGTATGGAGAAGGCTTGGAACGGCTCATGATCCAAAGCACACCACATCATCTGTAAACATGGTGGAGGTAGTGTGATGGCATGGGCATGCATGGCTTCCAATGGCACTGGGTCACTAGTGTTTATTGATGATATGACAGAAGACGGAAGCAGCCGCATGAATTCTGAAGTCTATAGGAACATTCTGTCTCGTCACATTCAGCCAAATTCAGCAAAGTTGATTGGACGGCGCTTCACAGTACAGATGGACAATGACCCAAAACATACTGCGAAAGCAACCCAGGAGTTTTACGAGGCAAAGAAGTGGAATATTCTACAATGGCCGAAGTCAATCACCTGATCTCAATCCGATCGAGCATGCATTCCACTTGCTTAAGACAAGACTTAAGGCAGAAAGACCTGCAAACAAACAACAACTGAAGACAGCTGCAGTCAAGGCCTGGCAAAGCATCACAAAGGAGGAAACCCAGCGTTTGGTGATGTCCATGGGTTCCAGACTTCAGGCAGTCATCGCCTGCAAAGGATTCTCAACAAAGTATTAAGAATGAACATTTTATTTATGATTATATTCATTTGTCCAATTACTTTAAGTCCCTTGAAATGAGGGGTCTATGTATTAAAATTGTTGCAATTCCTAAACCCTTCCTCCAATTTTGATGTAAATACCCTCAAATTAAAGCTTAAAGTCTGCACTTCAATTACATCTCGATTATTTCATTTCAAATCCATTGTGGTAGCGTACAGGGCCAAAATTATGAAAATTGTGTCACTGTCCAAATATTTCCGGACCTAACTGTATTGTCTTGGTTGGGAATTTGGCCAGGACACCAGGTTAACACCCTACTCTTTTAGAAAAGCTCCATGGGATCTTTTATGAGCACAGAGAGTCAGGACCTGGGTTTTTACCACCCAGTCCGAAGGACAATTTTGCTTCGTCAGAACCCCTACAGGTTACACCTGATCATGGGTTAACCTGAAATTGCTAAATATGGTAACCATAACCCTAACCATAACCCTAACCCATTAAATAAAACCACATGCAATCAAACAATATACCTAACAAAATCAAAATGCACCACCATTCACTGCCTTCTACGACCAAATTATTGGAATTGGACATCATTTTCAAATGTACAGTACACTGTTTCTGGAATATATGGTAAACATAAAAATACTACACATTGGCAAAAAACCAATTCCATTTCTACTAAAATAGCAACAGCCATGATCAGTGTTGTACAGGCATGTGAAATCAGCGATTTTATCATCAGCAAATGGCTGAGCTCTTCGTATTAGAGTCAGGCATACCTCGTCTGCATTCAAGTCAAGTAAGCGCTTGAATACTCAGAATCGTACTGGCACACCACAGACACACCAGGATCCTGAAGAGGATCCTTTGGGCCGACCGGCAGTGACAGAGACGCCACATCGCCTCCTTCGAGACGGAACTCACACATCCATCACCTGTAATATATGCCATTTAGCAGATACACACAGAGCCCACACAGCAAGTCTCTTACAGGTGCTGTGGTATTAGCAAAAACTACACTAAACTAAATGTTTTGTTTTATTATTATTATTGTTGGGGAGGGGGGGTTGGAACAGACAGTTCTTGAGAACACTGCATTGGGGCCTCAACCCAACAAAGAGCAGTTCAGCTCCATTAATTTATTGATTACAACACAGATGTTATATATGATATAAACTACACTCGTATTGAAACCTCCTACACTCACCTCACTCCAGTATGAACCACTAACACATCTATTTTCCCCCACATGGATTGCACCTAATATGGCTGCATTTTTGGCGTCTCCAGTGCCTAACCCAGGAGGTGAGAATGCGTTTCATCGGTGGAGGATAAAGGACATCTTGTCAGAAGCATTCAGGTTTGAGGGAAGACCTTGCCTCATGTCCGACTGAATCGGTTTGTTCTAAACTGCAGAACTACCGGTCAACACAAAACGAAAATGGAAAAAAGTCAAGCGTCCTTGACAAGTTTTACAAATATTTTACCCATTTATAAAAAGTATTAAAACATGTACAGATAACTGCCAATATAAAGCAAACACCAACACAAAGTGACTTAATAGGGCGTTGGGCCACTACAAACCGCCCAGAACAGCCTCAATGCGCCTGGGCACAGATTCTGCAAGGAACTCTGTTGGAGGGATGCAACACCAAGAGATTCCATCAAAATGCTGCCTCAGGTGCTGCTCCAGAATCTCCCATAAGTGTTCAACTGGGTTGAGATCAGGTGACTGAGATGGCCATGGCATATGGTTTACATTGTTTTCATGCTCATCAAACAATTCACTGACCACTCGTGGATGGGGGCATTGTCATCCTGGAAGAGGATGAAGGTGATCACTCAGAATGGCTTTGGGGGTATTGGTGTTTACCTTGCCATCTAAGGGGTTCAGTGGACCTGAACCATGCCAGGAAAATACACCTCACACAATAACAGAGCCACCAGAACCCTTCACCGTGGGAAACAAGCACTCGGGCCTGTAGGTTTCTTGGTGTGCGCCACACATGCACTCGCCCGCTTGTTGAGAACAGGGTGAAGGATGACTCATCTGACCATATGACTTTTATCCACTGCTCAATAGACCACTGCCTGTGTTCTTTGCATCACTTTACTCACAAACGTGCATTTTTAGGTGTCATAAGGGGTTTATACACTGCAACCTGACCATAGTATCCCTCTCTGTGAAGTTCTCGAAGGACTGCTCTAGATGAAACTGCCTGCTCACGCCCTGGATTGATACTGGCAGTCAACTGATTCAGTTGCTCGTCTGTTTATCTTGCATCTCAAACCAAACCACAGACATCACGGTCGAGGAGTTTGCGCTCTTGACCACAGTCGCCCCTAGTTGATGATGTCTTTCCCTCAGACCTCCATGCCAACATCACCTTAAATACTGTTCCTCATGAAACATCAGCAAGTTGAGCAGTCTTCATCACTGAAGCTCCTGCCAAACGTGCCCCAACAATCACCCCTCTTTCAAAGTCACTGAGATCTCTTCTTCTAGCCACGGTAACCAGAATAATGGCCAACTGGCCCTGCTCACATTTTCATACATGGCCCTAAGCATGCTGGGATGTTAATTGCTTAATTAACTCAGAAACCACACCTGTGTGGAAGCACCTGCTTTCAATACACTACACATCCCTCATTTACTCAAGTGTTTCCTTTATTTTGCCAGTTACCTGAAAGATGTATTCAAGCGTAGTGTTGGTCACAGTCATTTTCTTTATATGGCAATATCTTTGCGTAAATATTTCAGTCTAATAAACAGGCGGTTTTTATTTGACCGGATTGTTTTAGCTCTCGTTTTTAATCATAAGATCATAACTTAATAAACTGAGGTGGTGACGTGGGGACTGGGGTGTCTCTGATAAGTTGCCTTGGAAACGAAAGCCCGGTTGAAGTGCGGTCGTGCCAGCGAGCCCGTGCCAGCGAGCCCGCGACCGCAGTCCGCCGGCGTCTGCGCGTGCGCGCCGTTCGGCTCGGGCGCGCGCTCAGCCTTCCACAATTCCTCAAATTGGGTCTGGAGCCGGAGAGGAAACACTAGTATCCTGTATATACAACTTCTGTCTGTCGGAAAAAAAAGTCTGCAGTGACGTCTGGGAATCGATCCCACTTTCAGTCAAGACGAATTTAGCGTCACTGTAGGCCTGAGAGACGGAGAGGGTAAACACACAACAGAGCGCAGAACAGACAGACGTCTTCGGCTCCAATAAAATAGACCAAAATGGAGAAAAGATGGAGATGGGATTTCTGGGAGCGCTTCAGTGCCGTTTTTAAGCAGTGACGGCGTAACAGCGGTTCAGCTTTTTTCAGGGAATGGTTTATTTTTTTAATGCTCTCCAATCGTGTGAGGGGAAAACACCGTTAGTTTCCTTTTGAGACACGGGCCTGAACCTTTTCAAACAGCAGTCAAACATCTTCAGCAAACTGACACATCAGAATGATACATGGAGGCTAACATACACTGTCCATATTTTTAATTAGTTTTTTCAGGCAAACATTTGGGATTTAAATCACTGTGCCCTGCCTGGCAGATCTGAACATGTTTTACAGTTTCCTCCTCAAATTGGACCCTGCCATTTGAAATGATCCTTACCTTTGGAATAGAAAACAGTGTGTGTGTGTGTGTGTGTGTGTGAGAAAGTGTCTGTGTGCGTGTGTGGCTATACTGTCAGGTCAGAGTTATGAATGGACAGATTTGTTTGGCCGAAGACTAGAAACATTCCTAGTAGAACACTACGTGGAATTCACAGCATTTAAATGACTAGTGAATATAAAAGCTGATGGAGATATACAAACAAATCCCTTTTCAGAACTTTAGGTATATTCCTGTAGTGAAACTCAGTGCTAATGTGTTCCTGCACTCGGTACTTTTCAACACCAACAGCTTCGGGATGTTTTTCTCACCAGAAGCTGTAGCAGAGCCGGCAGAGTGCAGCCTGAGGCCGAGCGCGTTGGAGGCACATTGCTCTTATAAAAACACCTCAAGGGTGTTTGCACGCGCATGCTGCCGCTTCCTCCTTTAGTGAAGTAAGTGCACCACCTGCTGGTTAAACTGCATTACTGCAGGTAAGACATAACGATGCAGAGCTGCAAAGACGGCCCCTTACGTCTAAATATAATATATGCCATTTAGCAGACGCTTTTATCCAAAGCGGCTTACAGTACTGAATGCATACATTTTTCAGTATGTGGTCCCAGTGGGAATTGAACCCACAACCTAAGCATTGCAAACGCCATGCACACAGAACCATGCTCTACCTACTGAGCGACACAGAACCACACTCTACCTACTGAGCCACACAGAACCACACTCTACCTACTGAGCCACACAGCCACACATAACCACGCTCTACCTACTGAGCCACACAGAACCACACTCTACCTACTGAGCCACACAGAACCACACTCTACCTACTGAGCCACACAGAACCACACTCTACCTACTGAGCCACACAGAACCATGCTGTCTACTGAGCCACACAGAACCACACTCTACCTACTGAGCCACACAGAACCATGCTGTCTACTGAGCCACACAGAACCACGCTCTACCTACTGAGCCACACAGAACCACGCTCTGTCTACTGAGCCATACAGAACCACGCTCTACCTACTGAGCCACACAGAACCACGCTGTCCTACTGAGCCACACAGAACCACGCTCTACCTACTGAGCCACACAGAACCACGCTGTCCTACTGAGCCATACAGAACCACGCTCTACCTACTGAGCCACACAGAACCACATTCCACCTTTTCACTCGCAGCTCCGTTTCGACCTTATAAGAAGTGAAGTTTACTCACTCACCTTCGCCTTCACACCCTCCAATCAGGGCTCAGCTGTGGCCTGCGGCAGAGTGAGTCTGAACTGGGCTCCATGTCCTTGAGGAACCGCGACAGCACTGCAGTTTAATCTCAGAGCACACAAACCAAACACAGCAACACATTCTGTTTTTACATTTGTTTCAGATTCTTTTCAGTTTTTTCTCCCAATTTGGTAGCCAATTGCACCCTCTATTTATTTTGATTAACCCTCCCCACACGGGTCTGTCGCTCGAGGCAAGCAAATTCTCTGTAGGCAGTAACCTCTGCTTTTCCTCTGAAACGAACTCGCCCACCCACCCACGTTCTGGAGACTCCCTTACGTGCTTCACGGCGGACCCGAGCCGGCTCACCCAACCCCCTCCCCCTGGGGCGGACAGCCAAACGCCACCCCCGCTCGAGCTGACGACCAGGGCCGGTCTGGTAGAGACGCGGGTTTTGAACCGCATCCCTGACAGGCAGCGCACACCACACAGGACTAGCCAAAGTGTGGTGCGTTAGACCGCTACGCTATCCGCTGCCTCAAAGCAACACATTCTAAAGGAGTAAGCATTTGACACAGTTGGGAAGCATTTCACTTTTCTAACCACTTGGGTGCGGTACATCAAACGCTGCCGTGCCAACATTCTCGATACTCAGGAGGGTTTTGCGGTTCAGAAGACTGAGACAGGCAAGATGGGAAACAGGAAAGGGAAGTTTTTATTGATACTCAAGGCAGTGACGATACAGTTTGAGAGAATATGAGGAATGAGGAATGAAAGCTCTTTTCAAGGACTGGTTTGTGCCATTTCCAATACTCCTCATAACACAGCACTACACTGTATATGAATATTAATCAAACACAAGCTCATAACACAGCACTACACTGTATATGAATATTAATCAAACACAAGCTCATTGTGGCCACACCCCAGGCCTCGTCCAGAGCCCAATTCTGAGGCCGTGACGTGGAGTGCTAAGGGGCTCATAAACGCGGCGACAGAACGGGTTGTGAAACAGAGCGTTGCTATGGCTCAGGCTCTGCTCCATTTGTGCTCCCTGTCACTGAGACAGACTGCTCCCTGTCACTGAGACAGACTGCTCCCTGTAGAGATGGTTGAAGGCCCCTTCAGTTTCAGCCATGAAGGGAATACCCAAAAACACTGGTCTCATAGCAACATTGACCGGCAGGTGGAACTGGCATCAGACCTTAGAAAGCACCAAATGCAAACGGTCTTGCAGTTTTTTACGTTTTTTTTAAAGAATTAGTTTCTGATTTTATCCCATTTTCTCTCAATGTAGTAGCCAATTACACCCTCAATTCTTTCATGTCACTAGTGGCACTCATGCGCACCTCTAATGGTGAAAGATGGCTGCGCCTGGGGTTGCACTGCAGTCATCGTACATGCGTACCGTTCATCCCAAGTGTCTGGTTGTACACTCCCTTCCTTGTGCGTTTGCAGTCCATCTTCCTTTCAGAAACAAACTAAATAATGGTTTACAAGTGCCTTTTTCACAGTATTTTCACAGCGTCAATGCACACCAAACAGATCCCCATTTCTTTTCCCCAAAACAGCGAATCATACTCCCATTTGTAAAGAAAGAAAAATGTGCCTTTGGAGGGAATCCTCATTTATTTTGTGCTTGCGTGCGGGTTTTATTATTTGCTTAGAAGTCATTTATTATTTTCAAACGCATTTCTGTCACACGTGTGGCTCTAAGGGCACAAGAGTTCTCCATATTGCAGCCAGGATTTTTCTGTTTTCTTTCAGTGAAAAATGTTCACTGAAATCACTGGAAATTGTGAGAGTGTGAGAGATTTTAAAACTTTAAAACTGCAAACAGTACAAAAATGGAAAAACTGAAAACCCCCCCCAAAAACAAACATTTGTGAACACTTTATAAAGAACGAGAACCGAACCTCTCGCTGTGCCATCGAGGGTATCCTGACAGGCGGTACCTTAAGCGTGGTTTGGCAACCTGAATGCTCAGGACTGCAACCAGCTGTAAACGGGACTGTAAAGAGAGCAGCGAAAATCACTGGCACGGAAACTCCCTAACGGTTACACCACTCGCTGCCAAAGAGCAGCTCCAGATATTCTGAAGGACGCCAGCCCCCCCCGGCTCATGGGCTGATCTCACTCCTTCCGTCTGAAGAGCGTGAGCGGAGCAGCGGATCACACCCCCCCCGGCTCAGTGACTCTCCCCCCACAGGGAGGCAACCCGCTGAACAGCTGACGCTCCATATGCACTTCACATTAGTTGAATAATATTATTGTAGTATTGTGCACGGTATGTTGTGTCTGTATACATTTGTGTACATAGTATACGTAGGCCTGCCGTGTCTATTGTGTTTCTGGGATGGCGTGTCCTTTGTGTGTTCAAGCCACAACACAGCGTTTCATCATATTTAATACACATGGCAATGACCTTGAACTTTTCTTCCCGAAACGTCAGGGCCCATTTCATCCAGCTCCCTCCCTACATTACGAAATGAACAAAAAACTTGTAAGACTTGAATTTAAAACAAACAACAACAAAAAAAAAATTGTTTTCAATGCAAAACTAAAATAATTAAATTGAACAGAATTTTCACTCTGAATTGGTTTGGAAAGGCGGGCTTTCAGCCATTTTGGATCCAGTTCAGCATCGCTGGGTCCTAAAGCCCCCGGGGTTCAGCCCCTCCAGGGCAGTCAGTGGAGCAAACACTGTACTCAGGACAGCTTCATAGTGCAAACTCCAACGATCAACACTGCGGTCAGTACCGTGGACTTCATACTCCAAACTCCTGTGAATCGACACTCCATCAATTCCGTACCTAGTACAGTGGATCAACACCATACACCTTGAACCGTATTTCATGAGTGTCTTTCCGATCACAACAGTGACCAGAATGCTTAGTTCTTCCAGAGAGCTGTGGTGACCTGCTGTGATCTGGATCCTGCAGGAACCAGCTGGTCAGAGCCCCCGCCCCCGCCCCCCTCCCCTCGGGGCAGAAGCTGCAGTGGACTGCCAGCTGGTCAGAGCCCCCAGCTGGGGCAGAAGCTCAGTGGACCCCCCCAGCTGGTCAGAGCCCCCGCCCCCTCCCCTCGGGGGCAGAAGCTGCAGTGGACCCCCAGCTGGTCAGAGCCCCCGGCCCCCCTCCCCTCGGGGGCAGAAGCTGCAGTGGACCCCCCCGGTGAGGTCAGAGATGACCCCGGCGGACGCCAGCCTCCTCAGGAGGGCCCGCTCACGGTCCACGTTGTGCATGGGCTGATGCAGCATGCTGGTCATGGGCAGGCTGTCGTAGTAGTGCAGTGGCGCCCCCTGCTGGCTCAGGTTGTAGCCGAATCCCGCCAGGCTGACCTCGTCACACAGATAGGTGGCCAGGTTGAGAGCGGAGACTCCGATGGTGGGAACGTTCTGCCAGTTCACAAATCAGATGGCACACGTTAGTCCAGCTCCCTTCTCCCAGCCAATGCAAGTATTTAAAACCAAATTAAAGTTAACGTTCCAACAGTGTATCACCCTGCTTTTGGATCCGGCAAACGAATGTCCTGGAATATCACAGGTCTTAAGCACCCTGAAAAACTAACATTTTGTTAGTGAAATGCGTGAGATCGTGGGATTAATGTGAGCTTCACACCTGATGTAAAAAACTCTGTACGTACCACACGCATGCCTTTACTACCAAATCTATCCCCTACGCTACATTAACCTGAATAGAACCAAATCTGCCCGAGG
>JAINUG010000404.1:182500-207500 GCA_029706075.1 Aldrovandia affinis | reverse complement strand
GCTGTTTGCTGTGTGTAACTCTGTTATTGTGTGACCTGTCCCTCAGCGCTGAACGTTCTGCTCGTCTAATTCAGTGCTCAATGCTTTCTGACTAATTTTAAAAAAAAGTTTTATCCCCTCCCCTCTCTCCCCTCAAGAGGCTAATGACCTCTTGCCAGGCCGTCCTTGTGAATAGGAATCTGTCCTTAAGTGACCTGCCTGCTTGAATAAAGGTTAGCGGACCTCTCCTCTCCCCGCACCCTCTCTGCCGGTGAGGACGGCCGGCTCTGTTATTTCTGGGGCAGGCACACTCACCGAATCACCGTGTCGAACTGGTCGATCAGGGGCCCCAGGGAGAGGCCTCGCAGTATTCCCGTTCCTCACCCAGAGGCCACTCAACTCCTGGTTGGTGATCCAATGACGACGCACCTCTGGCACGCCGTCCTATCGCTGGGCTGGGGGGCGGGGCTGGGCAGCAGGCCCAGGATGCCCGTCAGCTGAACCCGCAGGTCCCGGAACCCCATCTAGTCAATCTGAAGGGGGGGGCCTGCAATGATGTCGCCGTTTTACTGCAACATGGGCGCACATCTTGGTCAAGGGCGTGTCCTTCCACAGGAAGGGCTCGGTCACCTGACTGGAGCCGTTGAACCGGGCGCTCATCTCCCTGCGGGCGAAGCCCGGCCGGCACTCCTTCGCCAACACGCTCTGGACGAAGGAGTGAACTCGCTGAGGGGAACGCAGAGGAGGCAGTTAGGGCCCAACACTCTCTCAATGTAGGAGAGATTTAAAATAGCAAACATCTCGGTGTGGGGGCAGGAGGGCCGGTGTGGGGGCAGAAGGGCCGGTGTGGGGGCAGAAGGGCGGGTGCAGAAGGGCCGGCTGGTGGAGGAGTTTAACAAATACATGGACCGCCTCGCCCATCCGCACACCTCGCCCATCCGCACACCTCGCCCATCTGCACACCTGACTTGCAAATAAAAGTACTTGAGACTTGATTTGGACTTGCATGTCTATGACTTGGGACTAGGCTTGGACTTGAGCTGGATGACTCGAGAGACTTGTTTTGAATGTGACTTGAGGACCTGACACCTGAAATTTGGGACTTGTGACTTGACTTGAACACGGTAATTTGGGACTTCATTTGAAACTTATCCTATTCATGACTTGACTTACTTGAAACTTGAAGGTTAAGACTTGAGACTTACTTACGGCTTGTACAACAGTGACTTGGTCACAACTCTGCTGTAGGGCTGTCCCCGACTAAAACAAATCTTGGTCGACCAACAGTCGTCAGTTTTTTCCGATTGATCAAAACTTTTTTTAATATATACACTACCATTCAAAAGTTTGGGGTCACCTTCCATCTGGACTATGGCTAATCGGGCACTCCTTCATTCTTCAGCAAGATAACGACCCGAAACACACCTTGAAGTTGTGCATGAACTATCTGGTGAAGGAGGAATGTGAACAACAACTCAAACTAAAGACCTGGCCTGCCCAGTGTCCAGACCTCAATCCCATAGAACTTGTATGGGACAAACTGGAAAGGAAGAGTCAAAGCAAAGCAACCCACAAGTTTCTCTAGGAATTGCTGCAGGATAGCTGGGAAAACATGTCGGGTGATTTCCTGCTAAAACTTATTAACCGAATGGCCACTGTTTGTGAGGCTATTCTCACGCCAAAGGGTGACTATTTTGAGGAATCCAAGATTCAATTTTCAATATAATTTTCATGAACATTTCTTTGATGTTCATTTTGTTCATTGTTACATGTGTTTTTTGTCATTTTAAAGTATTTACAGAAATGTATACGGTGTAAAGCATTGTCAATTATGAGATAAAAATTGTTTCCAGCAGGTGACCCCAAACTTTTGAACGGTAGTGTATATATATATATGACACACCCTATTTGTTTTAATAAATACAACTATATGCCCACTGCACTTGTCTCATGTTTTATAACTTTCTTAAGTGAATGACACAAATGAGTAACAATAAGCTAATGACTTTATGGAGCCGGAGTTCAAGATTACCTGAAAGAAAAAAAAACCTCTTCATGCTGCCCTTGCAGATTCTGCCGTTGCGCTTGTGAAGTTGCGGTATGGCCACATAATAGGCTGATGCTTTTATTTGACCACAACCATAACACATTCTAATGCGTAGGCTATGTTTTATTTAATTTACCAGGGTGGTCTCATTGGGATTTTAAATCTCTTTTGCAAAAAAAATAGGCTAACAAACGAATGATCACACATAGCCTAATGTCTTAAATTGTAACCTAAAGTTGAACATAAAGTGGCTATAGCCTATCGAAAATAACTTACTCGAGTCGGAGACCATCTGATGGCCTACTTCCCCAGTTGTTTCATGTTATGGCACAGGAACACTAGCTTGTCCACATTTTTTGGCTGCTCCTCATTTTATTAATGATAAACCCTGCCTTGCAAAGTTTACATTCCACTTTTTTGGGATCGTCCACAACTAAAACGAAATGCTGCCATACTCCAGATTTTTTCTTTGACATTATGTTCTTAGGTTATATCGAAATGAGTAATTATGCCTATATCACTAATCTTAACTGTAGGCAAATCTTAGGCTACAATTAAAATGCACATTCGCGTGCCTAAAACAAGGATACAATATAGGCTACATGAAAGGGGGTGTTACGCATGTTAGTTATACATATATAAACCACACAATTAGCAAAACACATTTGTTATAAAACTTTACTTTTATTAGTTTTGCAGAATTATTCACATTACTATTACCTTAACTGCCTAATATAATTTAAAGAGAACATATATAGGCCTAGCTACACTGCCCGTCCCAAAAAAAAGTCACACACTAATATTTCGTTGGACTGCCTTTAGCTTTGATTATGGCACTCATTCGCTGTGGCATCGTCACAACATTTATTTCCGTCCAGAGTTGCATACATTTTTCGCCAAGATCTTGTATTGATGATGGGAGAGTCGGACCGCTGCGCAATGTCTTCTCCAGCACATCCCAAAGATTCTCAATGGGGTTAAGGTCTGGACTCTGTGGTGGCCAATCCATGTGTGAAAATGATGTCTCATGCTCCCTGAACCACTCTTTCACAATTTGAGCCCGATGAATCGTGGCATTGTCATCTTGGAATATGCCCATGCCATCAGGGAAGAAAAAATCCATTGATGGAAAAACCTGGTCATTCAGTATATTCAGGTAGTCAGCTGACCTCATTCTTTGGGCACATAATGTTGCTGAACCTAGACCTGACCAACTGCAGCAACCCCAGATCATAACACTGCCCCCACAGGCTTGTACGGTAGGCACTAGGCATGATGGGTGCATCACTTCATCCGCCTCTCTTCTTACCCCGATGCACCCATCACTCTGGAACAGGGTAAATCTGGACTCATCAGATCACATGACCTTCTTCCATTGCTCCAGAGTCCAATCTTTATGCTCCCTAGCAAATTGAAGCCTTTTTTTCCGATTAGCCTCACTGACAAGTGGTTTTCTTAAGGCTACACAGCTGTTTAGTCCCAATCCCTTGAGTTCCCTTCGCATTGTGCGTGTGGAAATGCTCTTACTTTCACTATTAAACATAGCCGTGAGTTCTACTGTTGATTTTGTTACGATATGATTTCACCAAACATTTAAGTGATTGCCGATCACGATCATTCAAGATTTTTTTCCGACCACATTTCTTCCTCGAAGATGATGGTTCACCACTATCCTTCCAGGTTTTAATAATGCGTTGGACAGTTCTTAACCCAATTTTAGTAGTTTAAGCAATCTCCTTAGTTGTTTTCTTTGCTTGATGCAGGCCAATAATTTGACCCTTCTGAAACAGATTAACATCTTTTCCACGACCACAGGATACGCCTTCCGACATGGTTGTTTAAGAAATGAGAAGCTACTCACTGCATCAGTTAGGGTTAAATAACTTGTTGCCAGCTAAAACATATGAATCACTGCAGTAATTATCCAATAGAAGGCTCTTACCTATTTGCTTAGTTAAATCCAGGTGGTGACTTTTGTTTTGGCCAGGCAGTGTATGTTAAGAGTGAAGGACTGGCACTGCCATACCCGCAGCATCCAGAATGGATTATTCTACTGACAAGCGCGCCGAACTGTGGCGCGAATCTAGGTGTCTCATGCTGCGGGGAGAATTATTAATTTTTTCGTGCGACTGCACGACCAAAACTAATCTCGGTCGACCAACAGCCCATCGACCAAACAATCGACCAGTCGACTAAATGGGGTCAGCCCTATTCTAAAGCAAAAGCAAATAGAAGAGGGGGCAGAGGACATCTCTGACGTTTTGATGCGAGACCGTTTGTAGTTTCAGCAGCCAAGGCTCCTTTGTACAGTGCCTTAAACCACCGAATGAATGAAATCGGGACCGCCTCCATTTCTAACATTCTAAAGATAAATGGCCACTCCACTCTAGTGCCATGGCAACAGCTGGCAAGATGATGACTCTCCATTTCAGATAGTCAGATCTTATAAGAAGCTAATCTCTTCCATATAAAGCCGGTTTTATCTATCCGTATTAATCGACGAAATATTTTGAATTCTGTTCACCAGAACTTTGGTGAGGAATATCACAATTCAGAAGTGAGAGGGAAGGCAGTATCTGCTAAATTGCGAAAGATCTTTATCTTTCTTTGGCAGTAATATTATCGAAGCCAGATTAGAGAAGTCAGGAAATTACTCTTCAAAAACCTGCTCGTAGTGACGGAATAGTAAGGGTGTTAGTCTGCTGCGAAGAACAGAACTTCACAGGGAAGCCAGTGGGCAGCTTTTCACAAGATGTGGACTTTGGCTCTTCATATAGCAGTGACAAAAAACCATCATGGTCATACACTGCCTGGCCAAAACAAAAGTCACCACCTGGATTTAACTAAGCAAATAGGTTATGATCTGGGGTTGCTGCAGTTGGTCAGGTCTAGGTTCAGCAACGTCATGTGCCCAAAGAATGAGGTCAGCTGACTACCTGAATATACTGAATTACCAGGTTTTTCCATCAATGGATTTTTTCTTCCCTGATGGCACAGGCATATTCCAAGATGACAATGCCACGATTCATCAGGCTCTAATTGTGAAAGAGTGGTTCAGGGAGCATGAGACATCATTTTCACACTTGGATTGTCCAGACCTTAACCCCATTGAGAATCTTTGGGATGTGCTGGAGAAGACTTTGCGCAGCAGTCCGACTCTCCCATCACATCAATACAAGATCTTGGCGAAAAATGTATGCAACTCTGGACGGAAATAAATGTTGTGACATTGCAGAAGCTTATCAAAACGATGCCACGGCGAATGCGTGCCGTAATCAAAGCTAAAGGCGGTCCAACGAAATATTAGTGTGTGACTTGTTTGGGGGACGGGCAGTGTATAATTGAAGCCAGATTAGAGAAGTCAGGAAATGACTCTTCAAAAACCTGCTCGTAGTGACGGAATAGTAAGGGTGTTAGTCTGCTGCGAAGAACAGAACTTCACAGGGAAGCCAGCGGGCAGCTTTTCACAAGATGTGGACTCTTGCTCTTCATATAGCAGTGACAAAAAACCATCATGGTCATATTTCTTCTTTCTCAGACGGCCCTCGACTGGAAGGTCGACTTTTTAGGTGTTACTCATAAAGGTTGACGGTAACTTATTTTCGTCATGAAAAATCTGCAGCCCGGTAATTTGAAAACGATTCAGAAACGTATGGTGGCAGTGATCAGATCTACGCTGCCTCATTTACAGTGCGGAGGATGACAACCAAGGAAATGATCATTGCTAATTAAGTTTTGCACATTTAACATGTAAGCCACGGAGTGTGTGAATGCCAAGGCTACTCTCCAGGCTCACACAGTTGGGGCCAATTTCCTCGTCTGCGCCCCAATTCTGATTTCTCCCCAATTGCTGAGTTTTTAATAATTTTGCCACACAACCCAATTGTAATTATTTAAAGGCCAAATGTGCGTTACTGCCAATGATTCATAATATGACGGTTTCATTATTTTTTACATTTTTATCCTGTATTATAAGCAAGTGAAATTAATTTGCGCAAAAACAACAAATCCTGCATTTTGAAGTATCTGTCCGGGAGTGCCACTAGGGGGCAGGTATGGCTCTGGGTGCAGTCGATAGCTCCTAGTACTGGGGGAACATGCCACTCTGAAAAGATCACGCCCCTACCATCGCACTAACCCTGGGGTGAGTTTTATGAATAACCCCTATTGTCTGTACAACGCACTTGGTGTAATGGTTGCCGGCCAGTGCTAGGAGGGGGAAGCGCGGTCAGGTGGCACAGTGGTGCAGTGGATAGCACTGTCGCCGCACAGCAAGAAGGTCCCGGGTTCGAATCCCGGCTGGGGGCCTTTCTGTGTGGAGTTTGCATGTTCTCCCCGTGTCCGCGTGGGTTTCCTCCGGGTACTCCGGTTTCCTCCCACAGTCCAAAGACATGCACGTTAGGCTAATTGGAGAGTCTAAATTGCCCTGTAGGTATGAGTGTATGAGTGAATGGTGTATGTGCCCTGCGATGGATTGGCGACCTGTCCAGGGTGTATTTCTGCCTCTTGCCCCAATGCATGCTGGGATAGGCTCCAGCCCCCCCTGTGACCCTGACCAGGAATAAGCGGCTTAGATAATGAATGAGTAAATGAATGAATGGATGAAGCGAGGTCTTACCTTCGAGTCACTGTGGTGTGTCCCCCACACGTAGGGCTTAGGGTCAGCCTTAAACTGCGGCAGATTAAAGACCCCGAGAGAAACCACCACCACCGTCAGCAGCACCAGGAACTGCCTGCAGGAGGAGACACAGACCAGTGAGAGAGACGCCCACCACCCCTAACGTACAGCAACCACAAGGCCGGTGGGGACATGCCACTTACATTTACATTTACATATTACTGGCAGCAGGATAGCATCTTTTCTTTCCCATTCCCGGCGACGAGAATGTCCAGGGACAGATACAGAGCTATTTCCTGGAATGTACACATGAGTGATCCAGACAAGGACCAAGAAAATGACAGGAATCGGGGAACGCCACAGTACGACCAGCTGTTCAGGCTCAGACCTTTCATGGACACAATTCAGCATGCCTGTAAAACCTTCTTTCATCCTCGCAGGAACATTTCAGTCGATGAAAGAATGGTAACATGGAAGGCACAGCACATGAAAGCAAAGCCAATGAAGTGGGGTTTCAAGTTGTTTGTACTGTGTGACTCTAGCACTGGGTATACTGTGGATTTTTCTGTGTACCCAGGAAAAACTACTTTCAGATAGGACAAGGAGGACTTACATATGACACTGTAATGTCACTTGTAAACCGTGATTACTTGGGTTCTGGATATCATGTGTACATCTACACAAGCCCACAGCTCTTCAGGGACTTGCTTGCACTAAACATCGGTGCTTGTGGGACATATAGGGACAACAGGAAGGACTGTCCACGCACTGAATCAAATGGCTTGACTAAGAAGTCACCCAGAGGAAGTATCAGGTGGATTAGGGATGGTCCTCTGGTGTTTGTGAAGTGGGTGGACACTAAAGTTGTGCCTGTCTGCTCTACCATCCATGCAGCCTTCACTGGGGACACAGCAGAGCGGAGGGTGAAGCAAGATGGTGTCTGGGTCTCAAAGGACCTTCCGTGCCCTTCACCCATCATCCACTACAATAAGCACATGGGGGGTGTTGATCTGTGTGACCAACTGATACAGTACTACACAGCGCAGCACAAAACAATGAAATGGTACCGTAAATTGTTTTTACATTTCTTGGACATTGCTGCCATGAATGCTTACCTCCTACACAACGAACTGTCATCACTGCGACAATGGGAAGCCATGACTCACAAGGCTTTTCAGGAGGAGCTCATTGCACAACTGTGTGGTGTGTCACAGGGCTTTTGATCATGTGCCTGTGCCCACTGCCAATCAGACTCGACAGAGTGGCTTCTGTTGGTTGCAAAAAAATGCATACTCTGCAATGTAGTGTAATGGTTAGGTAATTGCTTCAGTGAAATATCCAGCTGTATAAATGGATTGTGTGTAAAGAAATGTAAACTGTGTAAGTTGCTCTGGATAAGAGCGTCTGCTAAATGCCTAAAATGTAAAATGTACATTTTTACAGATGCTCTTATCCAGAGCGACTTGCAAGATGTGCATTAATACATGGTAGGAACAATTTAACACTTTTTAAGACCTTTTTAATACCACCAGAAATTAAATTTTAAATGTAAGAATTCAATACAAATTAAAAAGCATGGGGAAATCGCCTATTCCCAATTCAGCATTCAGCCAATGAGGGTTCTGAAATTGCATAAATAAAAATGACAAAGCAGCTACTTCCGTTTCATTTGTATTTTGTTGTAAATGTCATCCCTTTTACCCCCAATGAAATGTTTTACATGAATGTCACTGTGTTAGTGGTCTTTAATAAATAATAGCTACATCAACTTTTTCTCATTTGTATTTTGTTGCATGCGTTACAGTTCACCAGTATGTACACAATAGCCTACATACTCCCATAGCGAACAATAATGGACACCCACGTACTGCTACCCACAGCCAGACTACTCCATTCTGCACCCTCCGCCCGCCTCGTAACTCCTTCCCGGAAGTGTCCCTCACCCCAGTCTGGACTGGTCTGTACTCTGGCCCCTCGGTGGTGGAACGAGCTCCCCACCACAGCCAGGATAGCCGAGCCTCGGTCAACATTCCACCGCAAACTAAAACACACCTCTTTAAAGTGCATCTTCGCTCAAAGTACTCATTCCCTCAATTCTTTCTTGATAAATTTATTTCAGATTTTTTCCCCGTTTTGTTCTCCCAATTTGGTTGCCAATTAAACCCTATATTTTACTTCAATTCCCCACCCTCACGAGTCCGCCGCCCGTCCTCCGGGATCGAGACACACATTCCTGGTTGAGTGTTCCCGCCTCTTTCGAGACGGGAAATCTTCCATGGACGCCTTAACCTTCTCCTCGACGAACTCCTGCCGGCTCTCCCTCCCCTCTCCCCCGGAGGCGGACAGCCAAATGCCGCCTCCGATCGGGCTGATGACCAGGGCCGGTCTGGTAGAGATGCGGGTTTCGATCCACGTCCCTGACGGGCAGCGCACACCACTCCGAAGCATGGTGCACTAGACCGCTGTGCCATCCGCCAGGCCCTCTCATTCCCTCAATTCTGAGCTGAAATCCCTACAGTGACTGAACAGCACGTCTTCAAGCTCCCTTTGCTCGTACCAGGACACTGAACACAATGTGATGTTACGTAATGACGCACACTTTCAGGCATGCACATCAGTAAGTCACTCTTGATAAGAGCATCTGCTAAATACCCAAATGTAAATGTAATATACACATTTTACCAACAAAACTATACGGACTGCACAAAATAACAGACTACAGTATATTGTGGTTCTGTGTGGCTCAGTAGGTAGAGTGTGGTTCTGTGTGGCTCAGTAGGTAGAGTGTGGTTCTGTGTGTCTCAGTAGGTAGAGCGTGGTTCTGTGTGGCTCAGTAGGTAGAGCATGGTTCTGTGTGTCTCAGTAGGTAGAGCATGGTTCTGTGTGTCTCAGTAGGTAGAGCGTGGTTCTGTGTGGCTCAGTAGGTAGAGCGTGGTTCTGTGTGGCTGAGTAGGTAGAGCGTGGTTGTGTGTCTCAGTAGGTAGAGTGTGGTTCTGTGTGGCTCAGTAGGTAGAGCGTGGTTCTGTGTGGCTCAGTAGGTAGAGCATGGTTCTGTGTGTCTCAGTAGGTAGAGTGTGGTTCTGTGTGTCTCAGTAGGTAGAGTGTGGTTCTGTGTGTCTCAGTAGGTAGAGTGTGGTTCTGTGTGTCTCAGTAGGTAGAGCGTGGTTCTGTGTGTCTCAGTAGGTAGAGCACGGTTGTGTGTCTCAGTAGGTAGAGCGTGGTTCTGTGTGGCTCAGTAGGTAGAGCGTGGTTCTGTGTGTCTCAGTAGGTAGAGCGTGGTTCTGTGTGGCTCAGTAGGTAGAGCGTGGTTCTGTGTGTCTCAGTAGGTAGAGCGTGGTTGTGTGTGTCTCAGTAGGTAGAGCGTGGTTCACACCTATTATTTAGGCGATATCGTCGCACAAGGTGCTCGCAGTCTCACTATGAAGAGTCTTGAGAGCCGTACAGGAAGCACCACTTCCCCCATGGACTGGCTGGTTTGTGCAGATAGTCACAGTGGAAACCAGACTGCTCACTTCTCCCTGCCCCATCGCAAACCCTCGCCAAGGCAAGAGACCCCAGAGCCGCTGCAGCAGACAGGGCCAGTGTTCAGCCCCAGCGTTGGGTCTGCCTGACGAGGAGAAGGTCATGAAAAGGAAGGCTTTGCTCAATCGGTCCTTACACAGTGTAGCGCCCGAGTAGGCGCGTGCTATGGCGTCGTCGTAGAGGGGAGATACCTTTCGGCACGCTGGCTCCACCCCCGCGCACTGATGGGAACCCCGGGACGGATTCCACAGCTGACGGGCGTAAACTAAATCACCAGACTTTAAAAAGAGCGCTCTCACACAAGGGCGCTGTTGGGAGTAGGAACGAGGTAGGAGAGAGAGAGAGAGAGAGAGAGAGAGAGAGAGAGAGATAGAGAGAGAGCGAGAGAGATAGAGAGAGAGAGAGATAGAGAGAGCGAGCGAGAGAGAGAGAGAGAGAGCGAGAGCGAGAGAAAGAGGAAGAAGAAAAGAGATAGCTAGTTTTTGTTTTTGAAATACTTTTTTTGGACGGATTATTTTTGGTTACTGAACAATGGAATTGGACGACAACGACGGCAACGGATTACCCCGGAAAGGACAACGACAACGAAAGCGGATCACGGACAATCCTAAGAAGGAAGTTTGTGGACAATTGTTTTGTTTACCATTGACCGGGACATTCAGTGCCAGTGTTTCCCTGCCACGGGAACGGCATTTCCGTATGCGGAATACTTCCGCCTTTACCTTAATAAACGAGTGTTTACTTGGAACTGTCTCCATTGTCTCCATTATCTACGTTGTACATCGAATAAATTATCGATTATTAGCGGAGTGGAAACCCCACACCCTGGGTTTTGCTACAACAGGAACAAGCCCCTTGGCTTACTTCAGTGGGAAACTGAATTCTGCAGCAGCAGCCATGTCCCCACATATCAGAGCATGTGCAGCAGACACCTTTACAGTTGAGGTTTCCGTAGTTACCGTTGCCCTAGTGAGGGAACACCCCCTCAGTTTTAGTTCCACATGCAGTCGAGAACCTAATTACTAGAAACTGAACTCAACTGCACCAGACACAGACTTCGTCTCGAGAGGAGACAGTCGTGCAGATTTGGCCGCAAAGGGCGGCCGCCTCCCTCTCTCCTCCATGGAGAAATCTGCATCTCAGCTCCCCCCCACTCAAATTCCTTTTGGAAATGTCATGGCTCTGAAATCAGATGCCAGACACACTGAAAAATGACAACGGGCCAGTAACATAATATCATTTGACATTTTAGGCATTTAGCAGACGCTCTTATCCAGAGCGACTTACACAGTTTACATTTCTTTACATACAATCCATTTATACAGCTGGATATTTTACTGAAGCAATTCAGGTTAAGTACCTTTAGCTCAAGGGTACAACAGCAGTGCCCCACCTGGGAATTGAACCTGCAACCTCTGAGTTACAAGCCCAGCTCCCTAACCATTGCACTACACTGCCAGAAACATACTGCCAGCAATATACGCCATTTACAGATGCTTTTATCCACAGCTTATTACAGTAATGAATGCATACATTTTGATCCCAGTGGGAATTAAACCTACAACCTAAGCGTTGTCAGCGCCATGTTCTACCTACTGAGCCACACAGAACCACACTCTACCTACTGAGCCACACAGAACCACGCTCTACCTACTGAGCCACACAGAACCACGCTCTACCTACTGAGCCACACAGAACCACGCTCTACCCACTGAGACACACAGAACCACACTCTACCTACTGAGCCACACAGAACCATGTAAAAACTGTAAGGCTCAGATGGGGTATGAGCGCCACCGTCCCAGTCTGTCTGGCTCACAGAGTTTCACACGTGAGCGAAGGGGGGATGAGGTGAGCTGCTCCTACCATTGTAAAGCGCTTTGGGTTCCTTGAAAAGCGCAATGTTCAATGTTCAATGAGAGCAGCCTGTAATTAGGACCAGCAAGCACAGCAGACATGTAAAAAGAGTGTCACAAGTCAACGATGTGGGAAAACCAGAACCAACAAAACAGGCCTCATTTCCTTTTGTAAATATGCAAATAGATTTTATTGAAATGGAAAGATGCCAAGGATGTCTAGTTCCACCCATTCTCAATACATTCATAGTTAGACTCTAGTTCACTATCCTGCCACCAACACCTGAAGCATAATTGGAAGGAAACTGGAGAATCAGACATTGCAGGACTTTTGCAAAAACTGCATTTTCAATTAAAGGCACGACACTCTGGAATTCTCTACCTGGCAGTTCAAAACAAATCCAAGATTTTAAAATGTTTTCACAGAACCACTACCCCTCCTTTAGCAGTCAGAGACATGGACGCGCATCTAATGGACGATGAAGTATTGTGTGGTGCTACCAGAAGTGTGTGAGGGTTATAGATCACAGCTGCAGGAGGCCCAGACGCCCTGGAGCCTGGCCCCTGGGCGCTCATCAGAACCCTCACGAGGAGGGGCCCCCTGGGGCCCGTTCCAGACTCTGCTCCTCACGCACTCAGCAGTGACGTGTGATGGCCGACCCACCTGCACACACGCCTCACAGCGTAAAGGCACCGGGCCCTGATCCAGAACCACCTGTTTCTCCAGAAGACCGGATGGACTCTGGCCGTCTGTGTCAGTGCTGCTGGCAGCTAGCATCATCATATACGGGACACTGTGCCGAGGGAGGCGACGTGCTCCAGACCTCTCCCTCCCAGGACCAGCTCAAGAAGAAAGGAAACCGCTGGAAGGCAAGGCCTAGAAGATCGCCAAACTGCCAAACTGCTATATGGTTTTATAAAGTTACTTACATTCTCTTATGGGCTAAATCAGGGGTGGGTAAACTGCATATCCCGAGCAATCTGTTTGGTGGTTTCATGAGGTTCAGACACTGTTTGTGTTTTTGCAGACCATACATCAGTCACAGCAATCGGACACAACTTCTGCGGTTCCATCACTGGAAGAGGAAAAACATTCAACAGAATTGATTGGGACTCTTTCATGGATGGTCTTAAAAAAACTTGATCTATGGAGAAATTGTATTGATACCCCCATTGGTGTAAATGAACTATAACCCTTTTGCTTTCGGTCTCTTTAACAGCCTGCAGCTTTCCACGGAGGCGTCAGGGTGCGCCGTTACCTCCGGCCCTGAGCATGTGCTCTACTGCGCTGCTACAGCAAATCTTTACACAGCATGACATTATATCTATGGTGCAAATTAAATCATCCTCTCACGTTACACCGCTGTATGCGGACGACATCATCCTGCATATGACAGATGTCCACATGTCCATTAAAGATCTTTTACCAGCCTTTGAGGAATTGAACACCATCTGGTTATAAACTAAACAGGACGAAGTCTGCACTGATGCTACTCAAGGATAAAAGGCCTCTATTCCTTCAACAATTCCTGTCAGAACACAGCTGCATTACTTGGGTAGAAATATAAAAACCGAAGGGTTAACCCGTTTTGGTTGTGGGGAGAGTACTAAAGAGATTCTTGGTAACAGCACAGCATCTAAAGCGCTTGATATTGACAGAAGTTCTAGGCAGGGCTCCATGCTCTCCTGCCGTTTCCCCTCTGAGCCTCTCCCTGCGTGGCTGGAGACTGAAATCTCTACAGCTGCACCCAAACCAGTTCTTAACCTTTACATTTGTAGACATTAACAAACTGAGGAAACAAAGAAACAATCCCATTGTTTTGAGCACAATGAACGTTTGGTATGAGGTGCAGAAATATTTGAGGTGAAACGCATTCTTTCTTTAGCTCGGTATGGTGAAATCTGTTTCATTCCTGGTTGATCTGATCCAGTTTCCAAGCAATAAGGGATTAAGGAAAGTTCTAGATTTGTATAATGAAGAGGTGTTAAATGTCATTTGAAGAACTCATAGTGAAATATGATTTTCCAAGAAAACATTTTAAAAATAGTAATTTTTACAACTGAGACGCTTCCTAGCAGCTGCCCAGAACCAAGATTTAACACAGCCCTCTTTGTAACATCTCAGCGCATTGGAACGGTAAAGGACAAATATCAACTCTATAGATTATGCTTAATGTCTGGCTCAATAGATTCTTCGGAGTACAAATTGAATTCTTGGAAGGAAGATATTCAGGACAGCTTATCGGAAGAACAGAGTATTATTCGTACCAAGGCTCACACACAGACTGTTAACACTCGGCTAAAATGATTACAATACAATTGGTTGACACTTATGTATAGAACTCCTGCTAAGTTACATAAGTATAACAGTAACAACCCAGATACATGCAACCAGTGCGATCACTCTACAGGGCCTGTTTCATTGTTTATGGGACTGTGAAAACATGAAAGATTTTTGGAAGGACATATCCTATATATCCCAGAGTGTCAGTAACTTTCCCTCTTCATCGCAAAGTGTTTACCAATCCTCCTTTAAAGGGCAAAGTACAAATACTCAGATATGCGCTTATTGCAATTAAAACACTAAATAGCTCTCTCCTGGAAAGATGAGAACAAGCCAAGTATTGAATCCTTTATCCGATTGGACCATTCCACCGTAAAAGCATGTCATTTTTTCTTTTCTTTTTTCTGTCATTGTCCTCCTGCTGAGGTTCCACTCCTGTCAGCTAAGAACAGGAAAGTGAGGCTACAGTGGAAACAGGCTCACCAAAACTGGACAGTTGAAGATTGGGGAAAAACGAATCTCGATTTCTGCTCCGACATGCAGATGGTTGGGTCAGAATTTGGCATAAACAACATGAATCCATGCATCCATCCTGCCTTGTGTCAGCGGTTCAGGCTGGTGGTGGTGGTGTAATGGTGTGGGGAATGTTTTCTTGGCACACATTAGGCCCCTTATTACCAATTGAGCATTGTTTAAATGCCACAGCCTACCTGAGTCTTGTTGCTGACCATGTGCATCCCTTTATGGCCACTGTCTACCCATCTTCTAATGGCTACTTCCAGCTGGATAATGCACCATGTCACAAAGCACATGTCATCTCAGGCTGGTTCCACGAACATGACAATGAGTTCAGTGTACTCCAATGGCCTCCAGTCACCAGATCTCAGCCCAATAGAGCACCTTTGGGATGTGATGGAACGGGAGATTCGCAACATGAATGTGCAGCTGACAAATCTGCAGCAACTGCGTGATGCTATCATGACACCATGGACCAGAATCTCTGAGGAATGTTTCCAGCACCTTGTTGAATCCATGCCATGAAGAATTCAGGCTGTTCTGGGGGCAAAGGGGGGTCCTACCCAGGACTAGAAAGCTGTACCTAATACAGGGGCCACTGATTGTATATATCCAAACCTCTCTGCATGATATAGTCAAGTATAACTGCAAGAAAATATATGCGCAAGATTTACCCAAATGGACTAACATGCCAGCTTCCTTACAGACCAGGATCGCAGCAATAAAGATTCATGATCTGCCTCACATTCATTTCGTTAACCTGATAAATCCCTTTGAGCCACAATTACCCGTCATAGAGAGGATTTCAATTATATATTCTTGGTTCAAATAACAACTTCTACAGATCTCAACATCTTGAAACAGGAAAAGGAGCCAATCAACTGGGAGGAGGTTTGGGGATTTAACAATTTAAACATTTAGCCCTAACCTTTTCAATTCATCAACGAAATCTGAACAAATCTGAACAAATCTGAACTGATTCATTTCAAGCTCTGTCATGGGACATATGGGAGAGCACTTTGGAGATATCACACTGTGGAAGAATGGAGATATCACACTGTGGAAGAATCGAGATATCACACTGTGGAAGGCGTCGGTCTCGGCAGCTGCTCAGGGCGATTAGTGGCCACGCCTACTGGCAGAGCAGCCAACACACGCACCGGTCTTGTGTTTACTAATCACATCGGCGTGCTTTAAAACTGCTCTGCTCTCTTCAGTAGGGGGTTGGAACAAGGAAGGAAAAGGCGTGGGAGACCGAGGAGAAAAAAGCAACCGAAAAAGAAAGAAAGAAAGAAAAGAAAGGGAGAAAGAAAGGGAGAAAGAAAGAAAAGCAAAGTAAAAGTGGATGTCACGTGACTGAGAGGAATGGCGTACTGAATGCTCTGCACAGCTCTGTCCTAAAAACGTTGTATATTGCTTCTAAATGACAATTTACTTAAACTGAAGAACTGAAGAATTTGATTATTTTGCTTAAAACATAGTTGCCTGTCTGCATGTCTATTGCTGGCTCTTGCCGGGAAACTCGAACCAAGACAAAGGAAAGTGAACGGCGTGCAGCAATCAAACAAATTATGTCAAGCGAGGATACACCTGCTTGGGCGCAGCTACTCCTAACTGAGGTGAGCGACCTCAAAGTCTCGTTTGTAAAATGTAAATGTAAATGTAAAATGTTTGAACGAAGACTGGATGAACTTGGCAACTCAATGAAAGACTTTTTTTTTTTAAAGAGACACAGGTTATCCTGAACAGAGTCTCTCAAGCAGAAAAAAGAATCGGAGACCTAGAAGACCAGTGTGCTGCTCTATTCCAGTCCGGGGATTGTCACGTGGCGTGTGACACGCACTAACCAAAACACCAAGTCCAAATTGTGATCCGTGTCCACATGGGACTCTTGGCACTTTGAAGCATATGGTTTGGGACTGTCCAGAGGTCTATACATTTTGGAAGGAGGTGACATCTATACTCTCAGATTTAATAGAGAAAGATGTCCAGTCAGAACCAATTCCTCTTTTGCTTAATAATGATTGAGAAACACAGCAGAATGGGAAACAACGTAAAGTGTGGCTTGCTGGTTTACAGGCCGAGAGGAGACAGAGTTAGGGTTAGACACAGCGATGGGAGATTTACATTAGGAGACACAGCGATGGCTGATTTACATTAGGAGGCGGTTACAATATTTTCAAGATGTTGTTATGATGGAACTCTCCGTGGCTAGAATTAATAAACCGAAGGCTTCTACAACAGAAATGTGGGGAAGAGCTGCTTCTGAAATCAATTGCTGAAAGCACTAAAACATAAGTAGACCGACTGGATTTGGAATGACAGATGAAATGATATTGAGATGAAGTGATACGTTATGAAATTAGATTATGAAGCTGGAATGAAATCTTTGTTCTTTGTACTATCCTCTTACAGCACCTTTATTTTTTAATGCAATTTTATTTTATAAAGAAATGAGGACAGGGAAATGTGAGGAGGGGGAGATGGAGGGCCAGGAGGGGGGGGGAGAGGGAGAGGGAGGGGCCAGGAGGGGGAGAGGGGAGAGGGGGCCAGGAGGGGAGAGGGATTATAAGGGATTATTTTTTTTTAATGATGATTTTGGACTTTTGTTTGATTAGTATTGAAAAATTAAAAACTTAACTAAACCCAAAATGTTTAAAGCGAGAGATAATGGCTGGCAAAAGCCTAAAAAAATTGGAAATGTCACATTATGCGTTTTAAATGTTTATATGCACTGAATATGCTTGATTGTTGATTCAAAGAGAAAGCTTGATTGAATTCTCAGCAGCCTGCCCAGTGGTGAGTACACTGTGTGAAGTAGACCAACATACTCACAGTACCATAGCAGGTATCAAAGCAGTGTGCTGGAAGCCTTGTGTGAGGGAAATGGTATCATGTTATATTGTTTTATTAAATTAAATACATGTTGGATTAATATACCTGTATAATGTGTGTGTGAGCGGAAACCTTTGAGACGGTTTCATTTCTTGGGACATGCTGGGAAAGAGGCTCCTCCCTTCGAAGTCTGGCAAAGACCGATAGCCACCTCTTAACCGTTGACTGTTTGAGTGTAACCTTTGCCACCCGTTGGGAGTATGCAGAAGTGATGTGTCCGGTTTTTGTTAACTTAGGGACGTAGCTGCTTAGTATTACACATGTCTACTTGTTTATGTATTGTATTAGGCTTAGGCATTATTTTTTGCTCTGATTGTTTTATTGCTGCCTTTGAATTGTGGCTACAGATTTACCTACAGGGTCCTAGTTTAACTATGTGGTTGCTCCTAGCACCTGGAACTGTACTTCCCGCTAGCCTGTCTTTCAGCTAAACTGTTCTTGACTACGGTTAACACTTACTGTTGTACGTCGCTCTGGATAAGAGCGTCTGCCAAATGCCTGTAATGTAATGTAGTGATGTTGTCTGTACATCGAGAGAGGGGAAAAACACCCAGCGTGAATTCAGTTTCAACTCAAAGACCTTGGTGTTTTTCCACTAAGAAATGATACTGCTGCTATGACAAAAGGAAGATTATGACGTACGACCAGGGGTACTGTGGGATTTTATTAGTATGTTCTTATTCTGACCTGCAAAACTAGTCTTGGCGCCTATTATTTGTTTTGAGTTCTTGCAACGGTTTCTGATAAGGCTGATAGGAAGTCAGGCTGACGTAAGTGGCTTAAAACAGATGATGTAGGTTGGACAGTCTTCCTGATAAAAAGTCAGGCTGACGTAAGTGGCTTGCGATTGGAGGACCTGGGAAAACGCCAGCCAATCAGCAGAGACCTGATTTCGACTTAGAGAAGAAGTTGGAGGAGGAGCGGGAGTTACGGACCGGGGGAAGAGAGCTGGAGAGCTGGATGGAGAGATGTGTGTTTGTCTGTTTTTGATTCATGTTACTTTCTACTTGTCTCTAATAAATTCTGAGTTAAGAATTATTGGGTCTTAGAATTTGCCTCCTCAACGCCTCCTTTGCTGTGTGTTTATTTTCTAAAACCCACCAGGCTTTTTTCAGTAACAGTTGCACATTAGACCGCCTAACAGTACGTACTGACCGGGCGTATTAGGAATGTATAAAGATCCAAGGGGGGTCTGCACCTCCTTGGAGATGGCTTGACCTCTTACACGTGTGTCAACTAACTCCCTGCTTCAAGCATTCAAATAAAACACTTCCGTGTGAAGAATAATGTATTAAACTCAGTCTCATCGCTCTGTTTGATTCTTTCAGACTTAGCGTGCAGGGTGTCCTTGATCAACTGATATTTCACCACACTTGTCAGTGCATAGGTCCAGATAATGTTTGAGGTGCTTGTGTGAATTTCCTGTCTTTTTCAGCTTTTACCAACCATAATCTCTGCACTTAAAACACAATTTTTGTGTTTAATATTGAATTAATGAGCAACACAATGCTACACACCTAATCCTCTGCAATTAGCAGCACAGTTTGCAGTTAAAAAGAAAGGGCTTTCACCAGCTCCACTGCACTGGGTTACGAAATAAAGGGAAGTGTGGTGGTTACCCCAACTTCCCCCTCTCCCCCCCTCCCCCCTCCCCCACACATAATGTCAGGTGAAGGGGGAGTGGCGTTAGAGGAGGCGGGACGGTGTTGTGGAGATGTGGGAGGAGCTGACCTCGATGAGCCGCAGCAGAGAACTCTAGGGGCCCTCATGTTGTGCTGGGGCGTGTGGGAGGTCTGGTCTGGGCGCTGGCTGCTCCTCTCCCTGCTCCTCATGGAGCCGCCGGGCCCTGAGATCAGAGAGATCAACACCTTTCATTCGGCACCGCCCACTCTACCTCGTCGCCCAGTCACAGCACATTCCCTCGCATTATTACTGCAGCTCATGTCATGGCTCTTAAGGCACTTCGGCCGGAGTTCCATACGAATGGAATGTCTCTGGAAAGATGCCAACATTTTATTCAAGGTAGATTTTTTAAAGTTTTTTTTAGTTTTGAGGCGACATCTGAGGCCAATTTGCATGTGTACATACAGTGGCGATAAAAAGTTTGTGAAACCTTTAGAATTTGAGTATCTGCATAAATTTGACGTAAAATACGATCAGATCTTCATGTAAGTCCTACAAATAGATAGAGAACCCAGTTAAACAAATAACACACAAAACATACGGTTTCATTTATTTATTGAACAAAATGATCCAACATTAAATGTCTTTGTCGGAGAAAGTATGTGAACCACAACATTTCTATTGGATTAAGGTCTGGACTTTTTTTTGCTCAGTAAATACATTTTAAAAAGGCAATTTTTTGTGTTGTTTGTTTAGAAGGACTTAGATGAAGATCTGATCACATTTTAGGTAAACTTTATTGGGGTTAATTGAAATAAATAGGGGGCATAGTTGACTTCCAAATTGGGGACTAAATCTGAAACAATTTATAAAAAATATAAATAAAACAAATGTAAAAACTGGGCAGCGTGAGTGACCCTGTTCTGACATTCTAATGGAAATGCATTTCACCCACTGCTTAAAAATAATCATTATTATTCAGTCCTCAAGTGCCACATCGATCAGTTAAGGTTTTTTTTTGCAAGTAACAATGAACCGAACTGACCCCTGCAAATGCACTGGTTGCCATGGGGAGGTCAGAGACTAGAGGGGGTTAAAGTTCAAATGATTTGAACTTTGAGTCCAGGAACTCTGCTCACAGCTGGCCGATTTCGTGAGATGGCAGCCAGCAGAACCCAATCTGCCAGAACAAACAGACACACAGGAATAATGTGACATTTACTGATCAATTTTAAATGTTAAAATGAATGCTCTATAAAAAAATGTACTACTAAAAATGCCAATTAATAAATTTACTAAGCAAACACTCTAGAAATCTAAAACAAGAACATGGATAAACTGAACATTTACTCAGGTAGGGTCATTCATAAAGTCCCATGCCCACACTGACAAGCAGCTAACGTCACGTGTATTAGCATCCGTTAGATCATTTACACTTTCACCAGCTTAGTTACATTACATTTACATTACAGGCATTTAGCAGACGCTCTTATCCAGAGCGACGTACAGTTTACATTTCTTTACATGCAATCCATTTATACAGCTGGATATTTTACTGAAGCAATTCAGGTTAAGTACCTTTATCTCAAGGGTACAACAGCAATGCCTCACCTGGGAATTGAACCTGCAACCTCTGAGTTACAAGCCCAGCTCCCTAACCATTACACTACACTGCCAGCCCTAGTTAAACCAGACTCATATCTGGCAATAATAAATGAAAGAAAAGGGGATGTTTCTCTAAATACATTACAAGTAAATCAACGTAATAAACATCACTGCAAATCAAATGAATTCAATACGCAATATGCGATCTGGTTTGATAGGAGAAGCTGAAATACTGGCCGGTCAGCTACGCTGGGAGAAGGTGAAGAGAAGTTCCACCTCTGCACGCAATCTTGGCAATGGAGGTTCTCAGGAGACCAGGGGCCGTGAAGGGAACCCGAACCCCTGAGTGGTGGGCCCTTGAGCGGGTGGGCCGCTGGAACAGGCGAGTGAGTCACCCTCCTGTGGACTGGCTCCAGGGCCCGGGACAGATCCCCTGCTGTTGAGGGTCTGGCGCAGGGCGACTCGCTCAGGACACGCAGGAGGGGTCCTTTCCGCGGCTACAAGCATTTTTTGGTAGGCGTGCACCGATTGGTCTACCAAGAACCGGCAGATTCTCACAATTACATTTACATTTTAGGCATTTAGCAGACGCTCTTATCCAGAGCAACCTACAGTTTAAATTTTTTTACATACAAACCATTTATACAGCTGGATATTTTACTGAAGCAATTCAGGTTAAGTACCTTTAGCTCAAGGGTACAACAGCAGTGCCTCACCTGGGAACTGAACCTGCAACCTCTGAGTTACAAGCCCAGCTCCTAACCATTACACTACACTGCCAGCCCTAGTTAAACCAGACTCATATCTGGCAATAATAAATGAAAGAAAAGGGGATGTTTCTCTAAATACATTACAAGTAAATCAACTTAATAAACATCACTGCAAATCAAATGAATTCAATACGAAATATGCGATCCAGTTTGATAGGAGAAGCTGAAATACTGGCCGGTCAGCTACGCTGGGAGAAGGTGAAGAGAAGTTCCACCTCTGCACGCAATCTTGGCGATGGAGGTTCTCAGGAGACCAGGGGCGTGAAGGGAACCCGAACCCCTGAGTGGTGGGCCTTGTTGGAACAGGCGAGTGAGTCACCCTCCTGTGGACTGGCTCCAGGGCCCGGGACAGATCCCCTGCTGTTGAGGGTCTGGCGCAGGGTGACTCGCTCAGGACACGCAGGAGGGGTCCTTTCCGCGGCTACAAGCATTTTTTGGTAGGCGTGCACCGATTGGTCTACCAAGAACCGGCAGATTCTCACAATTACATATACATTTTAGGCATTTAGCAGACGCTCTTATCCAGAGCAACCTACATAGTTTAAATTTTTTTACATAAACTATTTATACAGCTGGATATTTTACTGAAGCAATTCAGGTTAAGTACCTTTAGCTCAAGGGTACAACAGCAGTGTCCCACCTGGGAATTGAACCTGCAACCTCTGAGTTACAAGCCCAGCTCCCTAACCACTACACTACACTGCCTGCCCCATTACTCTTAAGGCCTCTACATGCTTCTACGCAACTTGTGTGACTTCCTCACGATTCACGCAATGCAACAATGTCGCAAGCACTCTGCAATTTATACGTCTGCAAAGGCTATGCGCAGCCTATGCAACATGGTGTCCTTACACTTCTGTACACTAGTAGGTGTCAATGTATTGAACAAGGTCTATAAAGTTCTCATGAAAGCAGGGAAACACCTAGATCTTCACATTTCTTCAGCCAATCTTTCCTGAAGCCGGTTCATTTTATACCATGTCAAAAAAATGATGCCAGCTATCTATAGATTGTTCCATTCGCTAACCAACCAATCAATGGTGCAACAACATCTACGTGAGCGGTTGGGCTGTGGTCGCGAGGCGGGGCCTCTGAAACCCCCTCTGCGTGGGTCTCAAAGGTCGCGTTGATGTTTACTTGTTCAACACAATTAAAATTATATAATAATAAATAATAATTACACCAACCTTTTCCTTCCCAGTGTTACAGGTATGGTACGCAGCTGCCTGCAATGATGTCTATTGCTGTATTACTGCACTGATCTCGTGCACAAACTATGACTGTTCCCACCATGTATTAATGCACATCTTGAAAGTCGCTCTGGATAAGAGCGTCTGCCAAATGCTTAAAATGTAAATGTAAATGATGTTTCAGAGCCCTGGTCGTGTTGCTGTCGTGTTGCTGTCCTTTGAGTGGGCAGAGGCCGCCATTCGAAGGTCATCCTCTCTCTCGATATGTGTGTGTGTATCTCGAGAGAGATAACAGTCCCAGCACAACCGGGCCTACATTGGCTGCAGCCCATGTTCTTTCAGTGGACTCACCAATGACTTTCTAACCAGTCGAGACCAGTTCACAAGTAATGCTTTCATGTTCTGTAATGTGGAAAGAGGGTATGTTTCTATAATTAACTGATTAGACTAAATGGTGAAATCGTCAGGGTCCTAAATGCTGAAAGTGTGAATACCTGGTCACTGCACCAAACAATTTTGTAAAAATGTGCATCATGTTAAAATCCGTTTAACAACAAAATTATGGAAGAACATTTAATACTAAATTGATAAAGAAATTGAACGGAAAACAAAACCAGCACACACGGAAGGACTGAGAGAACTCCTTATGAAGGCTTTTCTGTAACGTGAACGAAGATAAGGTGCCTGGATTGTTACCAACGAATGTTAGAACGTTTGTGAGATGTTTTTTTCCTGATAAAGTATTTCCGTCACTTTTTCAAGGTGGACCTGCCCAAGACCGCAAGATACACAAATATAGATACGGAAGACATTATTAAAAGGGACACCACGGTAAAACAGTGACATTAAAACTCATTTTTGTGGGTGGGTTAGTCACTTGGCACTTGTACCAAAACGCAATGCACCATAATGCACGGCCCGCAATGTTGCAGTGGTTGCAAAACGGTAAGTGCACAATGTCCGTAATCAATAATATCTCCCGTGTTGTCGACGTGCCATCAGTTAAACAGCCAATGTTTGGTCTACTAGATAACGTTGCCATCTGCAGCCAAATCATAAAGCGCGCATTTTGCAGGGGAGTACAAATCGAAACTCGGCACTTAACGGCGACCCGGCACCGTTCCACCAAACATCTCCACCGGCGAACGACTCAAACGCAATTGGCGAGCGTTAACCAACGGCCGTTACCGTAAACCTTTGTGTATTTCTTACTCGCGTTAATGGCGCCGTTGTCGTCGGAAATAAGATCAGAAGACGCCAAACACACGCACGCAAGTGAAGAGGCGGAAGGCTGCTGATGTGGTGAACAAGTTAAGAGCCGGAGAACATCTCCATCGAGCCGAGATTACTGGGCTAGCACGCCAGCCAGCGAACCTTACCTCTGCACAACAGCGAGGGTCTGTGCACCCTGACCCGACCGAGCATACTGCACAACAGCGAGGGTCTGTGCACCCACACCACACACCGAGCAACACACATGCGCAAACACACACACCGAGGAGCGAGCACACACACACACACACACACACACCGAGGAGCGAACACACACACACACACACACACCGAGGAGCGAACACACACACACACACCGAGGAGCGAACACACACACACACACCGAGGAGCGAACACACCGAGGAGCGAACACACACACACCGAGGAGCGAACAGCACACACACACACACACAGCGTTTAAATGCGGATTAGTGCGGTTAGCGACACAACACGAGTCCAGTGCTAGTCAGCGCCCGTACTCGCTCGCTATGGAGCGAAACAACCACCTTCAATTTAACGGTTTACTGGCATTCGCTATCTAGTTCACATTATATAAAAAATAGAGCAAATATTTTTTTTTTAAACAGCCACAGAGCGATGCCACACACCGAAGAGCTCTTTGGCTTAACACTGTATTAGTTCGCAGGAAACCTAACTTACCGTTTTTTATCCACTTTGAAATCGCACCGTCGCCACGAAAAGCCCTCGACGAGCGGGTTCCGTTAATTAGACTCCCCGAGATGCTGCTGGCTTACTTAACACTGGGAGGCGTGACGCGTCGCGCGCTGTCTCGGGACCTTTAAGCGCTGAAACGGCTGCTCAT
>JAINUG010000404.1:175000-177500 GCA_029706075.1 Aldrovandia affinis | reverse complement strand
GAGAAGAAGTCCTCCCTTGCCGATTTGTTCTCTGATGATTGGCTTTTCATTTCAAGCAAGCGCACCTATCACATTAGCCAGGATAATGTGACTAACTAGGGGGCCTAGATATGCCATGGAATAGATCTGGTGTGTTTAACAAATGTAGGCCTATTGTTGACTGTTCGAATTGATTGATCTACTTACTATACGTTTGACAGCTGCACTTAAACACATAGGCCTAGGCTGCTTGTTCTGATAATAGGCTATGCTGCATTAAAATAAAATAAAATAAAAAAACTTAAAGGCCTATTGAATGTTTGTAGGCCTATTGTTCTGATAGGCCTAATTTATAGGCCTTGGTTGAATCTATATATGAAAGGCTATATTTAGGCCCATATGTGTTTTCAATAACACCTGCATAAAACAAAGTTGTTATTTATAAAACGTTTAGGCAGGCATACTGTATATATATATATGGACCTATATATAATCTTCAAAATGGCTGGTTTACCTATCGAAGATAATAAAAATGGTCAGGAAAGTTATTAATTCATGCACAAATTTGCCCGTCATACGATTTATAGATAATCATATAAGCCTTATTGAGAATTGGGTCGCGATGGTTTGCAATTTTAAAAAAGTGGGTCACCAGAAAAAAAGTTTGGGAAACACTGCTCTACAGCAGGGGTGTTCAAACTACGGCCCGCGGGCCGTCCATTTTTAATTGGCCCGCGGCCGCATTCCAATATAAGGAATATGGCCCGCGCATGAAACTTGCACTTGACTGAGTTGTAATTCTTAGTTTCACCACTAGTGGAGCCACCCGTATTCATTGAAAACTCCGCGAAATAAACGAACTGCTCTCAGGTTTTTTCGCGTAGCACCCCCCGTCGACAGAAAATCCGAGGGGCGCAAGAATTATTTTCGCGTAGCACCCCCCAATAGTGGCCCAGCCTTTTGTATATTTTTCTGTATTTGGCCCTCAGTGGAAAAAGTTTGGACACCCCTGCTCTACAGTATAGAGGTGTATAATACTCTACAGTATATAGGTGTGTAATACTCTGCAGTATATAGAGGTGTGTAATACTCTGCAGTATATAGAGGTGTGTAATACTCTGCAGTATATAGAGGTGTGTAATACTCTGCAGTATATAGAGGTGTGTAATACTCTGCAGTATAGAGGTGTGTAATACTCTGCAGTATATAGAGGTGTGTAATACTCTACAGTATATAGAGGTGTGTAATACTCTGCAGTATATAGAGGTGTGTAATACTCTGCAGTATAGAGGTGTGTAATACTCTGCAGTATATAGAGGTGTGTAATACTCTGCAGTATAGAGGTGTGTAATACTCTGCAGTATATAGAGGTGTGTAATACTCTGCAGTATAGAGGTGTGTAATACTCTGCAGTATAGAGGTGTACTACTCTGCAGTATATAGAGGTGTGTAATACTCTACAGTATATAGAGGTGTGTAATACTCTGCAGTATATAGAGGTGTGTAATACTCTGCAGTATAGAGGTGTGTAATACTCTGCAGTATATAGAGGTGTAATACTCTACAGTATAGAGGTGTGTAATACTCTGCAGTATATAGAGGTGTGTAATACTCTACAGTATAGAGGTGTGTAATACTCTACAGTATAGAGGTGTGTAATACTCTACAGTATATAGAGGTGTGTAATACTCTGCAGTATATAGAGGTGTGTAATACTCTGCAGTATATAGAGGTGTGTAATACTCTACAGTATAGAGGTGTGTAATACTCTGCAGTATAGAGGTGTGTAATACTCTGCAGTATAGAGGTGTGTAATACTCTGCAGTATAGAGGTGTAGCTGGGGGGTCCTGCACTCACCAGCCTGTCCTGGGCAGCGCCGGCGTCGCGCCCGCGGTCCGCCTGAGAGGCCTTCCTCGAGTCCACCGCGCTGAGAGACGCCAGCTTGGCACTGCGCTTCTTAATTCCCTCCAGCAGGAGGCGGAAGAACCTGGAGGGAGAGACAGACACGGTCCTCAGCTGGACTCTACAGCAGGAGGCAGGCACCCCAGCTGCGGTTGAGGTCCTGAACCTTTCCGTTTCGCCACACCAGCCTCTTTCGCTCGGACGGCAGTTCTGCTCGGTTTTTAAGCGAGAGTTCCGTTTTAAGGGGCTACGATGGACACCAGACAGAGAATTTTCAGGACTGTCTCGCTGGCACTCAATTGAACATTTTGTGGGCGCATTTTCTGCTCTGCTTGTGTTGTCTCGAGATCCATTTTGTAAAACGATTGCTTATCTGGTGGTAGTTATTTGGGCTAAGAGGCTATTCCGTGCTGTTCTATCAGAAGCGGTCAGACAGGGTGCAGGCCTCGAGCCTCATGTACACGCTGGCAACAAACATACAGAATATACCTGCAGACGCACAGCTCAACACACCTGCAGAACACACCTGCAGAACACACCTGCAGACGCACAGCTCAACCTGGAGCACACAAACGAACACGACTGGCCCCGCCTGGCTCCACACTCCCTGCCCAATCA
>JAINUG010000404.1:157500-160000 GCA_029706075.1 Aldrovandia affinis | reverse complement strand
TGTGTGTGTGTGTGTGTGTGTGTGTGTGTGTGTGTGTATGTGTGAGTGTGCGCGTGTGTGTGTGTGTGTGTGTGTGTGTGTGTGTGTGTGTGTGTGTGTGTGTGTGTGTGTGTGTGTGTGTGCGTGTGTGCGCGTGTGTGTGTGTGTGTGTGTGTGTGTGTGTGTGTGTGTGTGTGTATGTGTATGTGTGTGTGTGTGTGTGTGTGCGTGTGTGTGTGTATGTGTGTGTGCGTGTGTGTGTGTGTGTGTGTGCGTGTGTGTGTGTATGTGTGTGTGCGTGTGTGTGTGTGTGTGTGTGTGTGCGTGTGTGTGTGCGTGTGTGTGTGCGTGTGACTGTAACCCCCCGTACCCATGGTGAATCCGCGGTAGAGCTGCAGGTAGGCGGTGAAGAGGCGTGCCAGGCAGCTGAGCAGGTGGCCGCTGGTCTCGCCCCCGTACAGCTCGTAGCAGCAGTGCACCAGCCCGTAGGCCGAGCTCCCGTAGTGGGCCTTGTCCAGGACCCCCGACAGCAGCTCGCCCTGTCGCACGATCACCTGGAGGGGACAGGAGACCATCGCTGCACACCATTAAACACACTGCACTCCATTAAACACACTGCACTCCATTAAACACAGCTGCACACCATTAAACACACTGCACTCCATTAAACACACTGCACTCCATTAAACACAGCTGCACACCATTAAACACACTGCACTCCATTAAACACACTGCACACCATTAAACACAGCTGCACACCATTAAACAACACACTGCACTCCATTAAACACAGCTGCACTCCATTAAACAACACACACTGCTCTGGCCGGGAGTGCCACTAGGGGACGGCAATTGGCTGTCTGCCCCAGGGAGGGGGGAGGGAAGCCGATATGAGCTCGCTGCGTATAGGAGTGGCCCTGTGTACCGGAGTTACAGTCGACGGCTTGGCGAGTGCCGGCTTGGAGGAGGCGGTACATCACCTTTATCACTGCCGGTCTCAGGGCTACAGCAGCGAACTCACAATACGAGGGAGGGGGGATGACGTAAAATAGGGGGTGAAGAAGGGTGGGGGGTGAAGAAGGGGGGAGGGGGTCGGCTGGGTTCTGTGGCGTCAGGTCGAGCGGTGAGGAGATTGCTGCGGTCACATCGGGCAGCGTGAGAAATGGCTGCCGTGCGTCATGTGACCTCGTTCACTGTGAGGCGTTTACAGGAGAGCAGGAGAGCGTTCCCACGGCGACGCGGTTCCCACGGCGACCCCCCCCCCCCCTCACCTGCGAGTCGCACATGGCCTCCGGCTGGTACCCCCACACGGGCCGGGGGGGCGCCTGCACCCACGCCCTGCTGGGGATCTTGGCCACGCCCGTCAGGTTCAGCGCAATGTGGCGCTCCGGGATCACATTCAGCAGCAGCGTGGACACCACCTGCAGGCAGCAGCGTTACTGCGCTTACTGGGGTTACTGGGGTTACTGGGCTTACTGGGATCACATTCAGCAGCAGCGTGGACACCACCTGCAGGCAGCACGGCGTTACTGCGCTTACTGGGGTTACTGGGGTTACTGGGCTTACTGGGATCACATTCAGCAGCAGCGTGGACACCACCTGCAGGCAGCACGGCGTTACTGGGGCTACTGGGGTTACTGGGGTTACTGGGGTTACTGGGGTTACTGCGCTTACTGGTGTTACTGGGGTTACTGGGGTTACTGCGCTTACTGGGGTTACTGGGGTTACTGGTGTTACTGGTGTTACTGGGGTTACTGCGCTTACTGGGGTTACTGGGGTTACTGCGCTTACTGGGGTTACTGGGCTTACTGGGGTTACTGGGGTTACTGCACTTACTGGGGTTACTGGGGTTACTGGTGTTACTGGTGTTACTGGGGTTACTGCATTTTAAGCATTTAGCAGACGATCTTATCCAGAGCATCTGGATGTGCATTAATACATGGTAGGAACAATCATAGACACACGAATGAATGAATGAAGATTGGATTTATACAGTATAGCGCTTTTCATAAGCACACACTGCCTTCAGATACGACCCCCTGCCACACACACACACACACACACACACACAGACTCAGTGACTCACACACACACACACACACACACACACACACACACACACAGACACACAGACACACACAAACACAGACTCAGACTCACACACACACACACACACACACTCACACACACACACACACACACACACACACACACACACAGACACACAGACACACACACACACACACACACACACACACACACACACACACACACACTCACCTGTTTGCCGGTCCAGAGTGTGCGTGGCTTGATGAGGGCGGGGGGGAGGAGCCTGACTCTGCCCCTCCTGTCTGTGAGCCCGCGGTACACCAGCGCTGTGTACTGGTCCCGCGTGAAGAAGCTTCCTCTCAGCGTCATGCTGGCGCCCGACACCATGTGGTCCTGGATCAGCCCGGCCAGCGGTGTGCCGTCCTGCGGACACACGCGACCCGACACGGCCGTCAGAACCCGACCCGACCCG
>JAINUG010000404.1:152500-155000 GCA_029706075.1 Aldrovandia affinis | reverse complement strand
AACAGTCAGCAGCTGTCTCTCATGGGCTTATCAAGAAATGTAGCAAAAATGTCAGATCATGTAAATGATTGGGGCTGATTAAATAATTAAGAGCAGAAGTTGGCATGAAATCCAGAAACGGATCCGGCCCGCTGTACTCTGCTCTGTGCTGACGGTGTTATCGGACTCTGCGATGCGCGGTGAGGGTGAGGGTTAGTGAGGGGTACCATGGGGATCCCGATCTCGTTGGTGGCGATGTACATGTCGGGACAGATGACGGAGCGTGCTGCGTAGTCCACACGCTTCCCCATCATGTGCTTCGAAACAGACCATCCTTCTTCTCCAGGACCTGCGGAGCAGAAGCAAGGTCTGTCTGTCTGTATTGCCAGTATTACAAACAAACGTTTATTTGTCTTGAACTTCAAACATAAAAGGAGCAGAGGCGGAGGTGGGGGGAGGTGAGGGAGGAGGAGGGAGGTGGGGGGGGTGAGGGAGGAGGTGGGGGAGGAGGTGGGGGGTGAGGGAGGAGGTGGGGGAGGTGAGGTTAGGGGGGGGAGGCCCCCACCTGCCGGATGCCGGGGTATTTCTCGCTCATCATGCGGTCCATGTCGCTGTCGAACACGATGTTCACGTGGGTCTGCAGACGGACCCACACGTTGTAGAACTTATCGGTGAGCGTGGAGCCCGGGAGGCCCGACAGGAAGTTCTGCTCGTCAGCGCTGCTGGCCACTTCCTGCGCCTGCGGGACACAGCGGGCGTTGGTATGGCAACAGCCTCACACAGCAGTGTCTCTACGGGACAGAGGTCAGCAGCTGTAAGAGCGTCTGACCAGGATGCACGCTCCCCACTGGGGGTTCCATTCCACCGGCCGCGCCAGAGTCTGCTCTGACTGGGAGCGCCACTAGGGGCGGCGATTGGCTGTCCGCCACAGGGAAGGAAGCTGATATGAGCTCACTGCGTATAGGAGTGGCTCTGTGTGTACCGGAGTTACGGTCGACGGCTTGGCGAGTGCCGGCTCGGAGGAGACGATACTTTGCCTTTGTCACTGCCGGTCTCAGGGCTACAGCAGCAAACTCACAATACGAGGGGGTTGACATGAAAAGAGAGAGGGTGTAATTGGCCACAAAAAAAAAAAAATCTGAAACAAAATGTAAAAATAATAAATAAAACTGAAATCAGGAGGCAAGGCGAGCTCCAGTGACATCACCTCCTCCAGATCCTCCCCCGCTGTTGCCGAGCAACCGCGCCTTCTCGGCCGCCATGACGACCAGCAGCCTGCGGATGCTGCTACAGTCCTTCATGACCGCCTGCATGTTGACCGTGTGGCCGTTGGTGAACATCTGGTCCCCGAGCCGGTTAATGGGCCGGAACCTGCAGAGACAACAACGCAGGACTCACCTTTCACCTTTCACCTCTCACCTCTCAGCTCTCACCTTTTTCACCTCAGCTCTCAGCTCTCCCTCTCACCTCTCACCTCTCACCTCTCACCTCTCACCTCTCACCTCTCACCTCTCACCTCTCACCTCTCACCCCTCACCTCTCACCTCTCACCTCTCACCTCTCACCTCTCACCTCTCACCTCTCACCTCTCAGCTCTCAGCTCTCAGCTCTCAGCTCTCACCTCTCACCTCTCACCTCTCACCTCTCCACAAACCCCAGAAACACCTCTCACCTCTCAACAAACCCCAGAAACAGGGGCCCTCGCAGGCCCCACTCTAAGTGCACAGAGCGCCTTTACCAGGCAGACGTGGGTCTACAACACTCGTCATAAAAGTGTTCTACGTTATAACCTCCAAATAAGAACAATAACTATTTTTAACAACCGTAAACTTTTATTTACAGGGGAAATCTCTAAATACTTTGCAGGATTCTAGGGTTAACAAAGAGCAAAAAAAACTCAATAATAAAATCAAGCTGGATACAATATTACAGCAACATAAAGGACACGGAGGAGGTGGCGCGGTGTCTGTGTTCTGAGGTGAGAACATGTTGCCTGTTTTACTTGTTTGACCAGGAAAGGGACCTAAAGCAGCCACTGGCCTGTAGGAGCACAGGGCCTTCTGAGTGACCCACTGACCACCCAGTACAGGGCCTTCTGAGTGACCCACTGACCCCCACGCACACACACACACACACACACACACACACACAGTGACACACTGCCCCCGTATTTTGGCTGGTCCTGTACGAGTGTGAGCTGCCTATTAGGGACGCGGTTTGGCCCTGGCCGTTAGCCCCGATCGGGGCGGGGCGTTTGGCTGTCCGCTCCTGAGGGAGGGGGGAGGGTGGTCGGCACAAACTCGCTGTGAAGCACGTAAGGGAGTCTCCAGAAAGGGGGTCGGTGAGTTCCGTCTTGAAGGATGCGGATCATCGCCGGCCTCGGACGGGGGGGGTAATCAAAATAAATACTCAGAAGGGCTGGCAGTGTGGTGTAATGGTTAGCGGGAACTGGGCTTGTAACTCAGAGGTTGCAGGTTCAATTCCCAGGTGGGGGCACTGCTGTTGTACCCTTGAGCTAAAG
>JAINUG010000404.1:130000-150000 GCA_029706075.1 Aldrovandia affinis | reverse complement strand
GGCTAACCCATAAAAGTGCCCTAATGCAGATTTTCCAGAGCTTCGTAAACAGGAGCAGTCGTTTCCTGTGTGTGCTGAAGTTTTTCTGTAAATCTGACGGCCAACGTTACATATCGCAGCGCTACAAACGCTTTGTTCAGATGTTTGCGAAGAACAATTTGCATAGATATAATAAAAGAATGTTCAGCTCAACCTTAAAAACACAAACTGTTAACACTGCCACAGGCTCTGAATGTGATGTGCCCTTCGGCTCAGGTCATCTGCAGTCAAGCCTCCTCTCTGAAAGCATTTCTAAAACACTCTGGTGGTTATCGATGTGTGTAAGTCTAAATGTAAAGAAGGTGGAGGAGTTCTGTGTTTCCCCTGGGCCACAGAGTAAAGCCGGAGTAAAGCCGGTGTAAAGCCGGAGTAAAGCCGGTGTAAAGCCGGTGTAAAGCCGGTGTAAAGCTGGTGTAAATCAGGGGCGGGGGGGGGGGTGTTCCAGCTCACTTGCAGGCGGGACATTTCCGGGAGACCATGTGCACCCTCCAGAAGCTGGTGATCAGGCTGTTCTTCCTCTCACAGATGTGTTTGACCTGCGAGCAGAGCACAGGTGTGACTAGCGCGTGGCTCAGGGGCAGAGGCGTGGATGAGAGCACCAGTCCCTCAGTCAGTTAGTCAGTCCATCACACAGTCAGACAGACAGTCAGACAGACAGACAGTCCATCACACAGTCAGACAGACAGACAGACAGACAGCCAGACAGCCAGACAGACAGACAGACAGACCGTCGTCTCACTCACAGCTGAGCTGCAGCCCCGGTCGCTGTGCTCTCTGATGACCCGCTCGCTGAAGTCCTCCAGAACCTCTCGGATCTCAGCGCCACTCGCCTGCGCGTTTCCCTCCAGGAACTGGAACAAAGTGTGCGTCAGAACCCAGCAGCACAGCAGGCGACGCACACCGGACCTCAGTGTGCGTCAGAACCCAGCAGCACAGCAGGCGACGCACACCGGACCTCAGTGTGCGTCAGAACCCGGCAGCACAGCAGGCGACGCACACCGGACCTCAGGTGCGTCGAACCCAACACACAACACCAAGAGGAGCCAGCAAATACAAGCTGAACAAATGAAACGATGAAAGGGAGGCAATCCCATTCACTGGGAAGTTGTGAAGGAAACTGTAGGAAGGAAAGCAGAGTAGTGTACTACCTGGAGCTTGTTGGCAAGCACTGCTGTTGGGAAATGTACTTTGTCAACAATAAATAACACTTGTAAATGTATTACTAGTATAATCTTGCTACTCTGGCATTTTGGTAAGACCAAGGGATGATGTTGTTGAAAACATGGACAATAACAAGAGGTGAAACACTGAGCTTCCACAGGAAGAGAAGGCCGCGCTGTAGGGGCGAGCATGTGGCCGTAGGGGAGAACGTGTGGCTGTAGGGGCTGTAGGGGAGAGCGTGTGGCTGTAGGGGAGAGCGTGTGGCTGTAGGGGAGAGCGTGTGGCTGTAGGGGTGTAGGGGCTGTAGGGGCGTGTGGCTGTAGGGGCGAGCGTGTGGCTGTAGGGGCGAGCGTGTGGCTGTAGGGGAGCGCGTGTGGCTGTAGGGGCTGTAGGGGGCGTGTGGCTGTAGGGGCTGGCTGTAGGGAGAGCGGGAGCGTGTAGGGGCTGTAGGGGGCGAGCGTGTGGCTGGGAGAGCGTGGGCTGTAGGGGCGAGAGCGTGTGGCTGTAGGGGAGCGTGTGGCTGTAGGGCAGAGCGTGTGGCTGTAGGGGCTGTAGGGGTGGAGGGGAGAGCGTGTGGCTGTAGGGGCTGTAGGGGAGAGCGTGTGGCTGTAGGGGAGAGCGTGTGGCTGTAGGGGAGAGCGTGAGCGTGGGGCGTGTGGCTGGCTGTAGGGGAGAGCGTGGGCTGTAGCTGTGGCTGTAGGGGAGAGTGTGTGGGGGAGAGCTGTAGGGGCTGCGTGGGCTGTAGGGGAGCGTGTGGCTGTAGGGGCGAGCGTGTGGCTGTAGGGGCGAGTGTGTGGCTGTAGGGGAGAGCGTGTGGCTGTAGGGGAGAGCGTGTGGCGGTAGGGGCTGTAGGGGAGAGCGTGTGGCTGTAGGGGCGAGCGTGTGGCTGTAGGGGCGAGCGTGTGGCTGTAGGGGCTGTAGGGGCTGTAGCTGGGGAGCTGTAAAGTGTGGCTGTAGGGGCTGTAGGGGAGAGCGTGGCTGTAGGGGAGAGCGTGGGCTGTAGGTGGCTGTAGGGGAGAGCGTGTGGCTGTAGGGGCTGTAGGGGAGAGCGTGTGGCTGTAGGGGAGAGCGTGTGGCTGTAGGGGCTGTAGGGGAGAGCGTGTGGCTGTAGGGGCTGTAGGGGCTGTAGGGGCCGTAGGGGCGAGCGTGTGGCTGTAGGGGCGTGTGGCTGTAGGGGAGAGCGTGTGGCTGTAGGGGCTGTAGGGGCGAGCGTGTGGCTGTAGGGGCAGAGCGTGTGGCTGTAGGGGCTGTAAGCGTGTGGCTGTAGGGGCTGTAGGGGTGTGTGGCTGTAGGGGAGAGCGTGTGGCTGTAGGGGCTGTAGGGGCGAGTGTGTGGCTGTAGGGGAGAGTGTGTGGCTGTAGGGGCTGTAGGGGAGAGCGTGTGGGCTGTAGGGGAGAGCGTGTGGCTGTAGGGGCTGTAGGGGCGAGCGTGTGGCTGTAGGGGCGAGTGTGTGGCTGTAGGGGCTGTAGGGGGGGAGAGTGTGTGGCTGTAGGGGGAGAGCGTGTGGCTGTAGGGGGGAGCGTGTGGCTGTAGGGGAGAGCGTGTGGGGGCTGTAGGGAGCGTGTGGCTGTAGGGGGGGAGTGTGTGGCTGTAGGGGAGAGTGTGTGGCTGTAGGGGGGAGAGTGTGTGGCTGTAGGGGCTGTAGGGGAGAGCGTGTGGCTGTAGGGGAGAGCGTGTGGCTGTAGGGGAGAGCGTGTGGCTGTAGGGGCGAGCGTGTGGCTGTAGGGGAGAGCGTGTGGCTGTAGGGGAGAGCGTGTGGCTGTAGGGGCTGTAGGGGAGAGCGTGTGGCTGTAGGGGCTGTAGGGGCTGTAGGGGAGAGCGTGTGGCTGTAGGGGCGAGCGTGTGGCTGTAGGGGCTGTAGGCGAGTGGCTCACCTGGCTGAGTCGGGCCTCCAGCTCGTCCACCGCCTGCAGCGCTCCCACCTCGAGCACCCGGAGCTGCTGGAGCAGCAGGTGGAGAGCGGCCCGCGGGCACGTCAGCATGTGGCAGCTCAGACAGGACCCCCGAACCAGCAGGTACAGCTTCTGAACACAACACACATTTCACATTTACATTACAGGCATTTAGCAGACGCTCTGATCCAGAGCAACTTACACAGTTTACATTTCTTTACATACAATCCATTTATACAGCTGGATATTTTACTGAAGCAATTCAGGTTAAGTACCTTTAGCTCAAGGGTACAACAGCAGTGCCCCCACCTGGGAATTGAACCTGCAAGAGTTACAAGCCCAGTTCTGCTTCCATTATACTACATTGCCACCCCACACATAGGGGCAGTGGTTAGCACAAGTGGAGGGTTGCTGGTTCAAATCCCAGGAAGGCCAAAACAAAAAAAAACTATGAACTGGAAACCAGAGGGTGCTGTACTATGGCTGACCCTGCGCTCAGACCTCTCTGATGGAATGCATATGTATAGTGGTGTGTGTGTGTGTATCTGGGAGAGATATGTGAAAAGACACATTCCAATTACCTTGTGTAACATGGCTAATAAAGTATATTCCTGTTCCTATCAGCTCACCCAACCTGAATCCTGCCATCACCATTATGGGGGAAACTGAGCCCAAGCTCAGAGTCAGTGGGCAAGCCCTAAATAAGGCTGTCTCACTCACGTCGAAGAAGAGCGGGTTGTAGACGGGCAGGGGCAGCTCGATGTGCCCCAGGTGGCCGGGGCAGTTGTTGAAGTCCTGCATGCAGGTGGCGCACACCTCTTTGGCATCGGCCGGCCCGAGGGCCAGGTCGTACAGCCCGCTGGCCGCAGGGTTGCCCACATTGTCCAGAAACCTGTCGTTGGTGATCGTCTTCACGCTCAATTTCCTGAGAAGAGAGGGGGTAGGTTTACACACCTTTACACACGTCATTTAGCCTTTTTATCATTTTTATCCCCCAAAATATTATGTACATGTATGTAATATGTATGTATGTAATAACTTACAGTACTGAATGCATACATTTTTCAGTATATGTGGTCCCAGTGGGAATCGAACCCACAACCTAAGCGTTTCCAACACCATGCTCTACCTACTGAGACACACAGAACCACACTCTACCTACTGAGCCACACAGAACCACACTCTACCTACTGAGCCACACAGAACCACACTCTACCTACTGAGCCACACAGAACCACACTCTACCTACTGAGCCACACAGAACCACACTCTACCTACTGAGACACACAGAACCACGCTCTACCTACTGAGACACACAGAACCACGCTCTACCTACTGAGCCACACAGAACCACGCTCTACCTACTGAGCCACACAGAACCACGCTCTACCTACTGAGCCACACAGAACCACGTTCTACCTACTGAGCCACACAGAACCACGCTCTACCTACTGAGACACACAGAACCACACTCTACCTACTGAGCCACACAGAACCACGCTCTACCTACTGAGACACACAGAACCACGCTCTACCTACTGAGCCACACAGAACCACGCTCTACCTACTGAGCCACACAGAACCACGCTCTACCTACTGAGCCACACAGAACCACACTCTACCTACTGAGCCACAGAACCACGCTCTACCTACTGAGACACACAGAACCACGCTCTACCTACTGAGCCACACAGAACCACGAACTGAGACACACAGAACCACGCTCTACCTACTGAGCCACACAGAACCACACTCTACCTACTGAGACACACAGAACCACGCTCTACCTACTGAGCCACACAGAACCACACTCTACCTACTGAGCCAACCACGAACCATACTCTACCCACTGAGACACACAGAACCACGCTCTACCTACTGAGCCACACAGAACCATGCTCTACCTACTTTTTGTTAGGTTTTAACACGCAAACAAAATCAAATGTCTACTCTGGTATCAACACAGTTAGCTAGGTAGGTAAATTATTATGCTTCCAGTATAATCACAGGATATTACGCTTTAAAAAATTAACCTCAGTTTGGTGTTCATGCAAGTCTGGAGTATACAACTGCCAAATACGCTATAGTCAACTAGCAGATCTATACAGATCGATTAATTGGGCATTACATACTGTGCCTAGGTTCGAATCCTAGATGGGACACTGCAACCTTGAACTAGGTGCTTTCGCTTCCCAAATTAATCCAGCAATAACCAAATATGCCATCTAGAGAGTTCAAACGTACAAGTCCAGGCATGTAACTCTGGGTTGCCTAAGCTAGCCGTCTATCTAGAACTAGCGTAAACTCGCTAATTGGCCAACTATCCCAAGTGACTAAACAACAGTTATAATAAATATACCAGATTGCTACACCCTTCCTAAGCAACTCACAAAATGCCTCACTCGCTAATTGTTCGGACAGACCAAGCATCCGAACAGCCTGTATTGCTATACGTTGCTAACTAACTAGCCAAGTTACCTTGCCATCTACAACCAAACAAGTTAATTTTACGTTGTGTACCTGATTTCGTCCGCGGAGTACATGCCGAATGACATGCCTTCGATCTGCCGCCATGGTACGTCTTTGCCGATGAGCATTTTGACAGAGATTCAAAGCAGAAAACATGAATCTGTTTCACCGCACGCTAAACGCAGCAGCGCGTACACGCGTGAAACACGGCACCGCTATCACGCGTGGAGCTCCACAGGGACTGCGCCACAATGGCAGGCCATTCAGGGGTGGCGCGCCAACTAAAGTACCTTTTATTAAGAAGATGCAAACACCTAACCATAGTATTTTAATTGTAATAGTTAATTAATTATTAGTATAGACTTGTTCGCTCAAAACAGTGCATGTTATGCTACAATTTAACTGTACAGTACGGTGAAAAAAGTCTTAAATCACCACCGCATATATTTTAACGGTATATTCCTTCCCAGCATGCATTTCGATGTTGTGGTAAGATGGCGGCCCCCTGTGTTAAAGCAGGGTTATATATCCACACACGAAACAGACTAGTTCTTCATAAATTAGAACAAGTGTGGCTTCGGAGGTAAGATTGGCCGAATGGAGGTGATCGAGTGTTCGTTTTTATAAAGATGTGTGAAGTGATTTGTGTTTGTTTTTTCTGCGGAAAGGTTCGGTCACATCGTTTGACCTGGATGCGATGGTATTAACGGTGGCATCGCAGCTAAGCTTCGCTTTCAGTGACGGTTTTTGGGCTTTAATGTTAGTTTTGTTAGGCTTTTGTTTTTTGGTGAATTTGTTTAAATCGCCACTTTCTTTTACAGGAATTTTGCAGCGAGCTCAACTTTGAGTCAACACGCCACAGCTTCAAAACCAGGTGCGTATCCCAGGCAGCTAGCTAACATAACTATTTATAGCTAGATATCTATCGATCTAGCTAGCTATGAATATTGTACTTGAAGCCCTTCATTGTCCAAACACGAACAAGCGATTATTTATGTATATATGAGTTTATTTGTCAGGGACAAGCACAGAGAACAATGACAGGCGCAGAAGCAGCGCCCGATGCACTGGACATGTGTGTGTAGCCGAAGCTCATTGATTTCCAACACCAGTCCCTTTATGTGCATTGATTGTCCAATCAATCAATAATATAATATAATTACATTGTTGCAGTTGAAAATCAGTGCATATAATGACCGAAAGCAGCAACAACTATAACAGGACTATATGACAGGACAAAAACAAAGAGAAAAAAACTAAAGACAAAATGACCAAAAACATCTTCAGTGCTGTAAATCCTGGTGCCGATAGATTAATTTTTTTCCAAAGCCAAATATCGGCAGATATATATCGGCGTAAATGGTTTATGAGCGGATCTCTATAATGTATAGATGGGTTAGGGTATATCAACAGATCTCTATAATGTATAGATGGGTTAGGGTAAATGGTTTATGAGCTGATCTCTATAATGTATAGATGGGTTAGGGTAAATGGTATATCAGCTGATCTCTATAATGTATAGATGGGTTAGGGTATATCAGATGATCTCTATAATGTATAGATGGGTTAGGGTAAATGATATATCAGCTGATCTCTATCCTGTATAGATGGGTTAGGGTATATCAGATGATCTCTATAATATATAGATGGGTTAGGGTAAATGATATATCAGCTGATCTCTATAATGTATAGATGGGTTAGGGTATATCAGCTGATCTCTAATGTATAGATGGGTTAGGGTAAATGGTTTATGAGCTGATCTCTATAATGTATAGATGGGTTAGGGTATATCAGCTGATCTCTAATGTATAGATGGGTTAGGGTATATAGATGATCTCTATAATGGATGGGTTTAAATGGTAGCTGATCTCTAATGTATAGATGGGTTAGGGTATATCAGATGATCTCTAATGTAATGTTAGGGTAAATGATGGGTGTATTGGGTGGCAAAGGAAGCTGAACCTGTGCTGTGTTCATCCCCAGGGTCTGTGGAAGAGATCGTCATTCCGAAAAAGAAGACATGGTAGGTGTTCTCCAACCCCTCTCAGCACTGGGCGACACCATAATGACACGTTTGCAAAGGAACATTTTCTTTGTTGAAATGACGAGTCCTTGTTGTGTCTTTGTTTCAACAGGGACAAAGTGGCCATCCTGAAGTCTCTGGCCTCCACAGTGAGCAGGGTACGGTTTGTGCGTTATCTGTGTGTTCGGTGTGCTGGCCTCCACAGTGAGCAGGGTACGGTTTGTGCGTTATCTGTGTGTTAGGTGAGCAGAGCAGGGTACGGTTTGTGCGTTATCTGTGTGTTCGGTGTGCTGGCCTCCAGTGTTAGTGTGTTCGGTGTGCTGGCCTCCACAGTGAGCAGGGTACGGTTTGTGCGTTATCTGAGTGTTAGGTGAGCAGGGGTACGGTTTGTTGTGTTCGGTGTGTTGCTGCCGCATCGTCTGCTCCAGTGGCGTAACAGCGGATTGTTTTTCAGGACCGCACGGCGTCGGATTACATGTTCCAGGATGATCCTTACCTCACCCCGAAGACCACCACTGAGTTTGTGAGTGATGTTCCCTGGCCTGTTTAGTCCACTGGTTACCTTTTAGTGTACGCACTGAAACTGGCCTAACTAAACTCTTTTTTTCAAATTCTTTCTATTTTCTCTTTCTGCTGTTTTTCTCCCCGTTTTTAGCATCCAATTATAACCTCTTTTTTCATGTCAATTATCCCCCTCCCTCATATCTGACGAGTTCGCTGCCGTAGTCCTGAAACCGGCAGTGACATGCGGCTGAGCACCGCCTCCTCCGAGCCGGAACCCGCCACGGAACTCTGCTATGCACGCACAGGGCCACTCCTATACGCAGGGCTCATATTGGCTTCCCTCCCCCTCTCTGGGGTGGACAGCCACCAGTTGCCTGGGAGAGCCAAGTCTGGCGCGGCTGGTGGGATCGAACCCCGGTTTTGTAAATGGGAGGTCCACTTTTTTATGTTTATGAGAAAATGAAAGGCAAAATGTGTTGCTGGACACAGTCCTTTTCAAATGCTTTAAAGAACATGGATGCAAAATTTTATTTCCAAATTGAATTATACAGATATACACGGGACAATATCTGCTACGTAAACCACATTCATGTTCAGAGAATGACCCACGATACCCTCTTAAGAAGGTGTTCATGGCCATTTGTGTCCACCTAGTGGCAGAACAGAGTAGTGTTTTGGATTGCCAGAGAATGTCAAAGCAATGAGTGTGAAATGCACTGGCAAACCAAGACCAAATTAGCTCCCCCCGTAACACTTCTGAAAAGATCAGAGTTCACATTTTACATTTACGTTTTGGCATTCGGCAGATGCTCTTATCCAGAGCGACTTACAGCGAGTGCACATCCCCAGGTTAGAGGCCGTCTGTGTTTAACGGCAGTGTAGCGTAATGGTTAGGGAGCTGGGCTTGTAACTCAGAGGTTGCAGGTTCGATTCCCAGGTAGGGGCACTGCTGTTGTACCCTTGAGCTAAAGGCTCTTAACCTGAATTGCTTCAGTAAAATATCCAGCTGTATAAATGGATTGTGTGTAAAGAAATGTAAACTGTGTAAGTCGCTCTGGATAAGAGTGTGTGCTAAAGGCCTAAAATGTAAATGTATGTAATGTTTAACACTCTTGTGCCTCTCGCAGGTTTGTGATTTTGTATTTCCGTGTCCCCACAGAGGATGTACTCCCTCGCCCTGGAGTCCGGCAGAAGTGCCGCCAAGTACGTCATCAGCAGCTACCCCCGCTTCTTCCAGAAGGACTTCGCAGAGCCTCACATTCCCGTGAGTTTGTGCAGGGAGGAGTGTCCGGGGGAGGGAGAGGGGGAGGGGAGGGGGAGGGGAGGGGGGGAGGGAGAGGGGCTGCACATTCTGAAGCACGTGAGTTCTGAAGCACGGGTTCTGAAGCACGAGCGTTCTGAAGCACGGGCGGAAGCACGAGGGAAGCACGAAGGAGCACGGCGTTCTGAAGCACGAAGCGTTCTGAAGCACGAAGCGTTCTGAAGCACGTAGCGCTCTGAATTTAACGGCCAGTCATCAGACACTCCCAGTGTCACATTCACATTTCTCTTATCCAGAGCGACTTACAACATGTGCATTAATACATGGTAGGGACAGTCATAGTCTGCGCAAGAGAGAGAGTGTGGCACTTGCTTCAGTGTGTGGAGCCAGCTGATAATTTATGACCTTCCTGCCCACTCTGGATGAAATGTAGCTTTACTTTCCATGTGCAGGAAACTGCCAAAATATAGGCAACACTTAATTAAAGGAGGGATCCTTTAAATGGGTGCAGTACCATGAGTGTCCATGGGGGGGCAGTATTGATGGATGGGTCCTCCCCTTTCTGATGAAGCCCCTGGCTGGGCTCTCCTCCCCCTGGCCCCGCCCCCTGGGTTACTGTCAGTTACCTGTGTGTTAAATATACAAATATCTTGTGTGGTAAATACAGCATTGTATGTCCTCTGAATGCATAGTACAGCAGGTGTGTTTTATAAAGTGTACAGGGTTCCCACACATCATGGCAAATGGACATTTGATTTGAGTGGGAGCCCTGAGTTTATCAAATGCATTCTGCATCTTCTTTCCCCCAAATCTGTGCGTAATTGGCCTCCGTACCCACCACCCCACACACCTCTGCCACCCACACGCCCCTGCCACGCCCACACGCCCCTGCCACGCCCACACCCCTGCCACGCCCACACGCCTCTGCCACGCCCACACACCCGTGAGACTGGAGAGAAGCCAGCTTTTCTCTGAGACCGTTTGAGTGAACAACCCACTGAGACCGTTTGAGTGAACAACCCCCCTGCAGAGCCTGATTCTCCCTGCTCCCCCTGCAAATGTGATTCTGCAGTGCCTGATCCTCCCTGTCCCCCCCTGCAGTGCCTGATTCTCCCTGTCTCCCCCGCAGTGCCTGATTCTCCCTGTCTCCCCCTGCAGATTCTCCCTGTCTCCCCCCCCCTGCAGTGCCTGATTCTCCCCCCCTGCAGTGCCTGATTCTCCTCCCCCTGCAGTGCCTGATCCTCCTGTCCCCCCTGCAGTGCCTGATTCTCCCTGTCTCCCCCCCCGCAGTGCCTGATTCTCCCTGTCTCCCCCTGCAGTGCCTGATTCTCCTGTCTCCCCCTGCAGTGCCTGATTCTCCCTGTCTCCCCCCCCGCAGTGCCTGATTCTCCCTGTCTCCCCCTGCAGTGCCTGATTCTCCCTGTCTCCCCCCACAGTGCCTGATTCTCCCTGTCTCCCCCCAGTGCCTGAGTGCCCTGATTCTTCCCCCCCCTGATTCTCCCCCCTGCAGTGCCTGATTCTCCCTGTCCCCCCTGCAGTGCCTGATTCTCCCTGTCTCCCCCCCTGCAGTGCCTGATTCTCCCCCGCCCCCCCCGCAGTGCCTGATTCTCCCTGTCCCCCCTGCAGTGCCTGATTCTCCCTGTCTCCCCCTGCAGTGCCTGATTCTCCCTGTCTCCCCCCTGCAGTGCCTGATTCTCCCTGTCTCCCCCCTGCAGTGCCTGATTCTCCCTGTCCCCCCTGCAGTGCCTGATTCTCCCCCCCTGCAGTGTCTCCCCCCCCTGCAGTGCCTGATTCTCCCTGTCTCCCGCCCCCCGCAGTGCCTGATTCTCCCTGTCTCCCGCCCCCCGCAGTGCCTGATTCTCCCTGCCCCCCCTGCAGTGCCTGATTCTCCCCCTGCAGTGCCTGATTCTCCCTGTCTCCGCCCCCCCCTGCAGTGCCTGATTCTCCCTGTCTCCCCCTGCAGTGCCTGATTCTCCCTGTCTCCCCCCAGTGCCTGATGCCCGAGACCGTGGAGCCTCAGATTGAGGAGGTGAGTGAGGCCGCCCTGGTGGAGCGGATTCGGCTGAGGAAGGTGGGCGTGGCCGTGGACCTGTACGACCAGCTCCTGCAGGCCGGTGAGTGGACCCCCACTGTGTCCCAGACCAGTGCTGCCTCAGTGCTGTTTAAATGCACCAGACCAGCGCCCTCCCGGGTGGTCTAGCGGTCCCAGCGCTCAACGCCAGCCCTGGCAGGGAACACGGCGCTCTCAGGAGTAACGGGTGAGCTCTCGATGTTCACTGTCTGTCGCTCGTCTGCTCCTCCCACAGGCTCGGCGGTGTCCACGGGCGTCACCAACGACCTGCTGGATCTGGTCTGTTTCTACGGCGACCGGGACCCCGTGCAGGGGGGCGTGTCCGAGGCAGAGGGGGATCTGGTCAGTGGTCCGGCGAGCAGGGGCATCGTGTACATCTTAAACATCTTAAACATTTACATCTTAAACATCTTAAACATTTACATCTTAAACATCTTAAACATTTACATCTTAAACATCTTAAACATTTACATCTTAAACATCTTAAACATTTACATCTTAAACATCTTAAACATTTACATCTTAAACATCTTAAACATTTACATCTTAAACATCTTAAACATTTACATCTTAAACATCTTAAACATTTACATCTTAAACATCTTAAACATTTACATCTTAAACATTTACATCTTAAACATCTTAAACATTTACAGCATTTACAACATTTTAGGCATTTAGCAGACGCTCTTATCCAGAGCGACTTACAAGATGTGCATTAATACATGGTAGGAACAATCACAGTTCGCACAAGAGATCAGTGCAGTAAAACGGTAACGGTAGTTACAGGCAGCAGTCTAGTGTAATGGTTAGAGAACTGGGCTTGTAATGCAACGGTTGTAAAGAAATGTAAAACTGTAAGTCGCTCTGGATAAGAACGCCTGCTAAATGCCTGTAATGTAATGTAATGTAACACCGGGAAGGAAAAGGTCAGTAGATTGTTTGCCGTGTGCCGGGGGGGTTGTGAGGTAGTGGTTGCTGCTCTTTACAGGATGAGACTCAGAAGAGAGAAGAGCGTTCCTCTGGGACGAGGAGCTCGCAGAAGGGCTCGAACCCGACGGGCAGAGTGTGGAGGTGAGCAGCTCTCTGCCTCTCAGACTGTGTGTGGCTTCACCACGCACAGTTCTCAATCTAAAACCTGCATCTCGTTGGGTACTGAAATTAATGCCCAACGTTAAAGGAGTGGATAAGTATTTGTACTCCAGCGCTGTGGAGAGTGTTTGGTTCGATGCACCGAGCGCTCACCGGAGAGTCGTGTGATTGGAGGGTTTGGTGCATCGCTCCCTGCAGGTCATCGTAAGCCTTTAGCTCGGGGGGGTATTCAAATCCAGGCCTTGAGGGCCGCAGTGTCTGCAGGTATTCGCTCCAGCCCACGCTCTACACCACCTGATTTCACTCATGAGTTTGCTTCCTGGGCCAAGGAGGTAAACTCATTATTCTAAATCAGGTGGTGTAGAGCGTGGCTGGAGCAAATACCTGCAGACACTGCGGCCCTCGAGGCCTGGATTTGAATACCCCTGCTTTAGCTGAAGAGGGGAAAGTAGAAATAAGTGCTGATCACATTTCAGGGTTGTTCTCGTCTGTGGCTGCAGTCCATGGCACGGGGCTACTACTGGGTTTGATGGGAGACCCAGGGGAACAGCCGGCTGCTGCATGTAGTAATGCTGGTGGGCCTCTAGGGGGCAGTCCTCCCTCTGGACCAGGCACACATCCAACTCCACAGTGGGTGGGATGTTAAACCAGGGTCCTGACTCGCTGTGCTCATGAAGTAGAGACGGGCGGCGAGTTTGTGGGGGAGGAGGGTTAATTAATAAAAATAAATAGACTGGATAATTGGCTTCCAAATTGGGGAGAGAAACGGGGGAAAATCTGAAATGTATATATTTTTTAAAGTGCCCACACCCTTGCAGAAAGTGAAAGGTGTTCTGTCCAATCAGGCTCCCTCATTCTGGCCACCTCAGCATTCCCTGCACTTTGATTGGATGCACAGTCCCTTACGTTCCCAGTGCGTTGTCAGTTGACATTTGTGGGTAAAGTAAATGTCTAAAAGGCTGCTGGTGTCCTGCAGGGACAACAACAACGCAGAGAGGGATCTTCCGCCTGATGGAGGAGAGGAACGAGAGAGCCTACTGCGCTCTGATCCGGGGCATGGTCAAGGTAACCCTTCCCTAATTACACTCTCTAATTCAGGGGTGTCAAACTCATTCCATCATGGGCCAAGTGTATGCAGGTTTTTGTTGCAACCAGTGCACTACACCAGGTGATTTCAATTAGTTCCCCTCCTTGGTTGAAGAAGTGAGCTAATTAGTGAAATCACCTGGTGTAGTGCACTGGTTGCAACAAAAACCTGCACACACTCGGCCCACGATGGAATGAGTTTGACACCCCTGCTCGAATTAATTACATTCCTTAATCAGTTACCGTGGTAATCATCAATCAGTTGTTACCAGGGTAATCCTGGTAAAGCGCGCGGTCACGCGTTTGTTTATTTACTTGGTCTGTCCAACCAAACGCGCTTCCAGAGTTTTTAACAGCCAATCCATGATTCGTGGAACTATAAGAGTAAACAACGTTGAGGCCTGTTGTCACGCTGCTGACTTTCAAGCGGAAGATCACGACGGGGTGAAATTGTGCGATCTTGTGTCTTGCTGGTTTGTGTATTGTGTTGTTGATGTCGGTGTTCTGTGTGACTCTGCAGTACGGCGCGCACAGAAAGGCCTTCGACACGTACACAGACATGCTGAACAGCAGACTGACAGGTGAGTGTGGTCTGGTGCTCGGTGGAGAGGCAGGTCTGTGGGCGCCAGGCGGACATGAACAAGACTAGTTAAAGCTAACTAGCTAACATTATGCTTACTTTGGCTTTGTTAACTTCACTGTGATGTGCATTTCCCCCACATTCACATAGCGAGTTAATATGGAGTCGAGTTAAATCTGAGATATTTGCGCTCTATCAGGGAACGTTCGCTACATTATGTATTAATAGTTAAAGCTTCTAAAGCTGCGTGTTACTGTTCATTCTTCCTTAGCTATCCCGTTGATTTACCCGTATCTAACTTGACTAGCAGCTACTCGCCCCGCCATGCGACTGCAGTGTCCACGGTGGATCTCTCCATGTGTCACTGATCCTGCAGTCCAGGGGAGCGCTGCTCAGACTGGCCGCTCTCTCCCCGCGCTCCTGCTGGCCTGCAGGGAGAGACGGAGAGAGGAGGGGGTGGGGAGCCGATGCCTCTTCAGTTTTTAAACAATAACGCCTCCATCAGTGCCCGTGTGCTGTAGCCCTCTCTGAGGGGGCCTCCCGGGGGGTCTAGCAGTTACAGCGTTCGACGCCGGCCACTGTGACCGGGGTTCCATTCTACCGGCCGCGCCAGAGTCAGCTCTGGCCGGGAGTGCCACTAGGGGGCGGCGATTGGCTGTCTGCCCCAGGGAGGGGGGAGGGAAGCCGATATGAGCTCGCTGCGTATAGGAGTGGCTCTGTGTGCCGGAGTTACAGTCGACGGCTTGGCGAGTGCCGGCTCGGAGGAGGCGGTACATCACCTTTGTCACTGCTGGTCTCAGGGCTACGGCAACAAACTCGCAATAGGAGGGGGGATTGACATGAAAATAGAGGGTGTAATTGGCTACTAAATTTGGGAGAAAATGTAAAAATCTAAAAATGTAGAAGGAAAAAAGAAAGATAATGTATGAGATGGTGATGGCCACCAGCTGTGTGGAGTGTTGAGAATCTTCTGGTGCCTCGTTACGGAGCTGAGACCCTGACTGACCGTCCTCCCTCTCTCAGCTGACGTGCACACCTTCAACGCGCTGATCGCCGCCGCCCCCACCGTCCGGGAGTACTACAGCGAGAGGTGGGACCTGATCACGGTGAGCATGAGCGGAAACTGCCGGCCTCAGAGCCAACATGGCGGCGCTGGGCCAACATGGCGGCGCTGGGTCCTGCAGGGTGAGTGGGTGGGCGTGGAAACTGCCGGCCTCAGAGCCAACATGGCGGCGCTGGGTTCTGCAGGGTGAGTGGGTGGGTGTGGAAACTGCCGGCCTCAGAGCCAACATGGCGGCGCTGGGTCCTGCAGGGTGACCTCCTCTCTGTCTCCCCTCTCACAGGAGATGCTGAGCAGTATGGAGAAGCAGAGAGTGAAGCCCAACCTGCTCACCTTCAACGCCGTGCTGAAGAGCCTGCGCCGCTGTGGCACCCTGGGGCGGACTCAGGCCCTGCAAACCCTCGCAGAGATGAAGGCCCTGAGCATCGGTCAGTACTGCCCCCTGTGGGCATTGGTCAGTACTGTAGCCCTGAGCATCGGTCAGTACTGCCCCCTGTGGGCATTGGTCAGTACTGTAGCCCTGAGCATCGGTCAGTACTGCCCCCTGTGGGCATTGGTCAGTACTGTAGCCCTGGGGCATCGGTCAATACTGTAGCCCTGAGCATCGGTCAGTACTGTAGCCCTGAGCATCGGTCAGTATTGCCCACTGGGGCATCGGTCAGTACTGTAGCCCTGGGGCAACGGTCAATACTGTAGCCCTGAGCATCGGTCAGTATTGCCCACTGTGGGCATTGGTCAATACTGTAGCCCTGAGCATCGGCTCAAAGTCCAGGCCTCGCTGTATACTATTATACTGGTCCCTCGCTGTGTCTGCAGGTATTTGCTCCAACCACGCACTACACCACCTGATTTCACTAATTAGCTCATCTCCTGGACCAAGGAGGTGAAGTAATTATTCTAAATCAGGTGGTGTAGAGCGTGGTTTGAGCAAATACCTGCAGACACTGCGGACCTCGAGGCCTGGATTTGAGTACCCCTGGTATACACTATTACTGTATATATTATATATTATGATATTATCGGATATGTGGTCAGGACATCCAGCTCTGTGCCTTTATTGTGCCCAGTATCAGCGGTTTATCTGCCCAGCTCAGTCCACCTCTCTGTGCCCAGTATCAGCGGTTTATCTGCCCAGCTCAGTCCAGCTCTCTGTGCCCAGTATCAGTGGTTTATCTGCCCAGCTCAGTCCAGCTCTCTGTGCCCAGTATCAGCGGTTTATCTGCTCAGCTCAGTCCAGCTCTGTGCCCAGTATCAGTGGTTTATCTGCCCAGCTCAGTCCAGCCCTCTGTGCCCAGTATCAGTGGTTTATCTGCTCAGCTCAGTCCAGCTCTCTGTGCCCAGTATCAGCGGTTTATCTGCCCAGCTCAGTCCAGCTCTCTGTGCCCAGTATCAGTGGTTTATCTGCTCAGCTCAGTCCAGCTCTCTGTGCCCAGTATCAGCGGTTTATCTGCCCAGCTCAGTCCAGCTCTGTGCCCAGTATCAGTGGTTTATCTGCCCAGCTCAGTCCAGCTCTGTGCCCAGTATCAGCGGTTTATCTGCCCAGCTCAGTCCAGCTCTGTGCCCAGTATCAGCGGTTTATCTGCCCAGCTCAGTCCAGCTCTCTGTGCCCAGTATCAGCGGTTTATCTGCCCAGCTCAGTCCAGCTCTCTGTGCCCAGTATCAGCGGTTTATCTGCCCAGCTCAGTCCAGCTCTCTGTGCCCAGTATCAGCGGTTTATCTGCCCAGCTCAGTCCAGCGCTCTGTGCCCAGTATCAGCGGTTTATCTGCCCAGCTCAGTCCAGTTCTCTGTGCCCAGTATCAGCGGTTTATCTGCCCAGCTCAGTCCAGCTCTCTGTGCCCAGTATCAGCGGTTTATCTGCCCAGCTCAGTCCAGCTCGTCTCACTCCAACACTTTCTCTTTCAGAGCCCAGTCTGGCCACTTATTTTCACCTCCTGGGGATTTTCTACAAAGCAGGTAAACATCTGTTTCAAATGATTGATTGTCAGATTGTAGATCACAGCATTTATTGGCAGCGTTTAATTTCACCGTTTACCTTGCAGACGAGGAATGAAGTTCTGAAATCCTCGGGATCTGATTTCCTTTCTTTTTACTGTCGTTTCCACTTCTTCTCCTCGGTTGTTAATTGGCAATAAGACCTCTTGATTGACCTGTGCAGCTCAGCTCACAGACTCTGACCTCATTGTTGAAAAGTAGTCATGTCAGGTGTAGGTAAGATGACCAGACGTCCTGGTCTTACTGGGACAGTCCAGGATTTAGGCAGTGGCATCCCATCCAGACAAAATGCTGATGGTTTCCAGTTTACCCTAAGGTAGTAACACATTCTGCCGTCTACAACTGGCCCAAGATCAGGCCCATTGCCCCGCTTATGATGTTTAAAACAGACCCTGACCCTGAGCCAGTTAAATTGGAGGACAGTGTGTGTACACCTCGAGCAGGCGTCCCGACCACCTAGGCGGATACATTTGGCCCGGAAATAATGTCTCGCCCCGGAGGACGGGCGGCGGACTCGTGGGAATTGGGATAAATAGAGGGTATAATTGGCAACCAAATTGGGAGAAAAATTTGAAATATTAACTTACATAACTTACATAAATACAAACTTTTTCCTTCCCAGTGTTACAGGTATGGTATGCAGCTGCCTGCAATGATGTCTATCGCTGTATTACTGCACTGATCTCTTGCGCAAACTATGATTGTTCCTACCATGTATTAATGCACATCTTGTAAGTCGCTCTGGATAAGAGCGTCTGCTAAATGCTTGAAATGTAAAATGTAAATGTGTTGATATTTTACCTCATGACGTTAATACACTGTGTTGATATTTGTTTTGCTGCCGTCCTAACTCTGCTGTTTCAGGGCCGTCCGCCCGTAGTGCCACCAAAATCATCCAGGAGGTGATAGACGAGGTCTCGGGGAAGAGCTTCACTGTCCGTGATCCAGATGACGGTATGTGTCCCAGTGTGTGTGCGTGTGCGTGCGTGAGTGTGCGTGCGTGAGTGTGCGTGCGTGCGTGAGTGTGCGTGCGTGAGTGTGCGTGCGTGAGTGTGCGTGCGTGAGTGTGCGTGCGTGTGTGTGTGCGTGTGCGTGAGTGTGCGTGCGTGAGTGTGCGTGCGTGAGTGTGTGTGTGTGCGTGAGTGTGCGTGCGTGAGTGTGCGTGCGTGCGTGAGTGTGCGTGCGTGAGTGTGCGTGCGTGAGTGTGTGTGCGTGCGTGAGTGTGCGTGCGTGAGTGTGCGTGCGTGAGTGTGCGTGCGTGTGCGTGTGCGTGTGCGTGCGTGCGTGAGTGAGTGTGCGTGCGTGTGTGTGTGCAAGCAAGCAAGGTCCATTTGTGATTTGGCTACCAGAGCATTTTTAATAAATGTTTTTAGGGAGAAGTCACATGCAGTCTACATTGTATTGTTCTATATTAAACAAAATAACAATCAAATGTAGCCTGCATGTGAAGTCTCCAGAAAGACATTTCCAGGAGTTCAATATGATTGCTTGTTAAGGGATCAGGGAGTTACTGTCAGAAAATGTGTAATTATTGCAGTAATTATATTAATTATTATAATGCAATATTCATATTGAACTCCTGGAAATGATTGGAATACAGTGATTGCAAATGGTAAACAAAGAATAGAGAATATTCCTGGTGTTTTTAAAGGGTGGCAGATTCACTCGACAGTGTGTCACTCGTTTAAAACGCCCCTGGACAGACATGAGCAGTGAGGTTTGCCTTTCTGGTGCTCTCCATGGTGATGTGATCTCCTCTCTCCCTCGTCTCTTGCAGTGCAGTTCTTTATTGGTGCCATGAAAATAGTAAGTACTTCTGATTTTGAAATGCAGTGCATTGTGGGTGTGAGTTTGAGCCATGGTGCATTGTGGGTGTGAGTTTGAGCCATGGTGCATTGTGGGTGTGAGGTTGAGCCATGGTGCATTGTGGGGGTGAGTTTGAGCCATGGTGCATGGGTGATGTGGGCTCTCCTCTCTCCAGTGTCTGGACCTGAAGGACATGGAGCTGGCGTACAGACTGCACAGGGTCCTGGGAGAGGGACACAACTGGAGACTGCTGGGAGAGCGCTACCAACAGAGCATGTACTAGTGAGTCTGTCTGTCTGTCCTGCGCCATATCACAGTGGGGCTCTAATGAGCCAGCCTGGTTCAGCTCTACAGTGGGAAAGGGCTCTAATGAGCCAGCCTGGTTCAGCTCTACAGTGGGAAAGGGCTCTAATGAGCCAGCCTGGTTCAGCTCTACAGTGGGAAAGGGCTCTAATGAGCCAGCCTGGTTCAGCTCTACAGTGGGAAAGGGCTCTAATGAGCCGGCCTGGTTCCGCTGTGGTTTGGGGATATTGGGATGTGGTTTCCCGCCCTGGGGAGGCGGTGATGATTGGCGCAGGGGTACGTACCTCAGCCGATGATGGGGGCTGGGCGCTGGCTGCTCTCTGTTCAGCGTGCACGTGGCCTGCTGCCCTGCGGGGGGCGCCAGCGCGATACAAACGCCCAAATCTGAGCCTCCGACACCCTTCCATTCGCATCGTCTCACGGGTCGACGTCTGTGAGGATTCACTTTCTCCCTCTCTGTTTCTCTCTCTCTCTCTTTCTCTCTCTCTCTCTCTGTTTCTCTCTCTCCTCTCTCTCTCTCTCTCTCTCTCTCTCTCTCTCTCTCTGTTTCTCTCTCCCTCTCTGTTTCTCTCTCTCCCTCTCTCTCTGTTTCTCTCTCTCTGTTTCTCTCCTCTGCTCTCTCTCTCTCTCTCTGTTTCCCTCCCTCTCTCTCTGTTTCTC
>JAINUG010000404.1:112500-125000 GCA_029706075.1 Aldrovandia affinis | reverse complement strand
ACCTGGAGGACGGGCGGCGGACTCGTGGGGGAGGGAGAACTGAGATAAATAGAGGGTAGAATTGGCAACCAAATTGGGAGAAAAACAGGGAAAATGTATAAACTATAAATAAAAAATTGAAAAAAGGATGTTTCATTATTTAAAGAGCTTCTCTTCCCCACAGAAAAACCCTGTCAGAGTTGGAAAAGCATGGTGACAGCCGTGACAGTGGGAGTGACAGTGACAGCAGTGGGAGTGACAGTGACAGCAGTGGGAGTGAGAGTGACCGTGGGAAGGAGTGACGTCCACTCAGAAGAGGAGCAGCAGCCGTGTGTGGCGTGTGGCTGGCGTGTGGCGTGTGCTCACAAATCTGTGCGTCTGTCTCTTATCTGTCAAATAAAATGCACCTGAGACCGAAACTCTGGCTTTCATTTGCAAACAGCCACATGGGAATCCCAGAGAGCAGCACAATGTGTGTAAATTATGTACAGATACATTCTTACAATCCTACATTTGTCACATTGTACATTTACATGTAACCATTTAAAAATTTGACGTGGAGTTATATTTCAATGAACTGAGTTCGTATCATTCTCTGTAATGTCACAAGTTCATCTCATTCTTCATTTTGTTCTTAGTTTCAATATTTTGTTGTCTGTTGGGATCATCATAAGCGAACTTCCCCTGGTAATAGAAGCGGCCAACACATGGATCAGGACACATACGCACTTCACAAACCGAACAAATGAAAATAGTGTCAACACGTTGAACGTGCACCTTGCAAGTACGAGCAGTTTCCATTGGCTTTGGTGTGTGGGGCAAATCCAGACTGAACCTTCTGCCATTGTCTATAGCTGGAGTTCCTACTGTTTTATACCTACCAGTTCAGTTGAAACATGCGAGATTAGACTTATACTTTACTAGATAACGTTAACTAGTAGCTAACTTTAGCTAGAACAAAACCGCAGCTTATTATTTGACATGTGGAATATGCAAAAACCTTCTTATAAAACGTCATGCTAACTAGCTAGCTAGCATGTTTGATCTGAACTAGCTAGCGAACGTTAGCTAAGCTAGCGAAGCAAGTTAGCAGACTGACAAATCAATGCAATTAGCTAGCTACTGCGGCTAACTTTCAAACTCCAAGAGATCAATTTACAATATCAATGATTAACAGTTAAATTAAAACACCGAATTACAATAATAGAGGAATAAAGACCAAATAATGCAAACTATTGCCAACCTCGCCTGTAACAGACGCCACTCAAGCCCCCAAGCCGCAAATACTGTACCTCACTTCTATTGGACAGGGATGGAGCCTGGCCCTGATTGACAGGGGCATGTCAAAATCTGATTGGACGTAGGCCTTGGAAGCTCAGCTTCCATGAGGGTCAATATTGTCCAATGAAATTCCCCAAAACCCATCACGTTATTACATTAAATACAGTAATGGTGCGTTCCAAGCAACTCGTAACTCGTGTTTTCCCACTTCTACGCGTAAAATGACGCGGAACGCGTAGTCAAACTCGTAACTTCCCACCTGTGAACTCAAATGAGATCGATGTACTCCCAACTCACGACTTTGACGTCACACAGCGTCACACAGCATCACACAGCATCAAAACGAATATGGCATCTACAGTAACTGAGGTTCTTGTGAATGGTAAGAAATCGACAAAAGATAACTTTAGGGCAACATTAAGTAAATTTGCACGTTGTAATCAAAATTACATACACACGATTATGTACTGCAATCTGATGTGTATGAAATATGGCACGATAAGAAATAGCTAGTGCTAGCTAGCTAGATATCATTAGCTACTACGGTAAACCTGAACTTGACCTAGCCCCGAAAAGGGGCTAAACATGACTGCAAACGGCGAAATATTGATCATGTCAATAAATAAAATTATGTAATATACAATTTATTACCATTGTAGCTCCCTCCAGTACGAGTTCATGAGTGGGAAGTTACGGGTTTGACTACGTTCCAAGTCACTTTCACGGGTAGAAGGCGGAAAAACACGGTGTTTAATAAAGACGCGAGACTCGAGGTCTTAATTTATAAAACGGGGCTTTTTTTTGAATGACAAATCAAACATATTTATACAATCGGTAGCTAGCTAGCATATAGGCTAAACACATTTTACGTAGGTAGTTAACCATATAAATGAATGACAAATCAAACACATACCTCGTAGGCTGCTTACTATTAAAGAGGGGGTCGCAACCATTAGTCTTCGTCCTTATCTTCTTCTTGATTAGCAGTCAAACTCATCGGATAATTAAAACTTTATAGGTCAGTAAAATCAACTTTCACGACACTCTTCTTTCATGCCTTTTTGCGCCTTTTTTAAAAGGTGTTTTGTCGAACTAATTACGTGCGGAACACTGCAGTGGCAGAGATTAGTTCTGCCATCTAGGGCCACTATATTATAGGCACTAGGAACGTTGGAAAATTGTGAAACGGGCCCACACCATGCGATAGGATATATAGGCGATCTTAATCTTAATTTTAGGTCAATCTGGATTTTAAAAATAAAATTATAAATTGATTGATTGAAACCTTTTTCAACAATTAAGGCATTTAAAAAATAAAGAATTTCAAATGTTAACAAACAGTTAATGTAAAGCATAACAGCATATTGTTGCCAATCATTAGAGTTAAAAGCTGTGTAGTTATATCTAATGGTATGCTGTTATTGACATAGACAGTTACATTTTATTATTGACTAAGGAGCAGAGAACAGCAGCCGCAGTGTGTCCACGTCCGCGGTTTCCTTGTGTGGAGAGGGAGCCGGAGCGTCCAGCTCCACACAAGTGGCTGGCGTCCAGTCCCACACAGGCCCCAGTGCAGCAGCCCCAGCAGCACAGTCAAGTACCACCAGCCAGCAGTCCGTCAGGGTCAGGGCAGGAGACGGCGTTCTCTCTGGAGAGTACTCGATTTCTTATCGAGCTGATGAGGCATGTAATAGATAAGATAAGAACACAGTGTAGGACAGTGAAGTCACCCAGTGAACTAGTTTTCATCTGCTGTCCCTGGCCAGATTTTAAAAAGGCAAACTAAATGATAAACTCAAATTATTTATTCAAGTCAGACTTTGTAATTGTTTCAATGATTTTCCTCACACAGGGCACACCTGGAAAATGATAGCGCTGGGCTCCCCCAGAGCCTGCAGGAGCTCAATGCAAGGATCAAGAGGGGAAGGGGGCAAAAAAAATCTGTGGGAGGACATGGCCAGGAGGCTGATGGCCCAATTTGGCCAGGTTTTCTGTCCGGCTAAAGTGGCCCGGAAATGGCAGACGCTTGTAGATGGGTACAAAACTGTAAAGGATAACAACAATAGCACAGGTAGGGGGTAATTCGTTTTAAATTTTTTGACCAAATGGATTCATTGCTGGGAGGGCATCACGACATTGAATTTGCCGTTGTGGGGACAACGAGAGGGGCCTAGATGTCCGTAGGCCAGAGGTGCTGGACGCAGGGGATAGTGGCGCAGGGGGGGTCAGTCCAGAGTATAGTGGAGGGGCCGGCAGAGGGGACACCACACGCACACTACACACACACACACCATACCCACGCAGAGTGAGGGGGGCAAGGGGACCGGCAAACCCACTTATTAATCTCATCCGGGAGTCAGAACAGGCTAGCCAGAGGAGACACGATGAGATGCTTGAGGAAATGAGAGCTCAGCGGAGCACGTTTGAGAATTTAATGAGAGAGTATCTCAGCAAGCAGTAGAGAATTGGTTATTGCTCAAATTATTATTATCTGTTCTGATTGGTTTGATAGGTGTGTGTGCCTGACTCAATATGATTGCTGAGATACTCTTTCATTAAATTCTGTGTGTGTGTGTGCGTGCGTTTGTGTGTGTGCTTAATAATTTTAAGTCAATTCAATTGACCCAGTTAGCTTAGTGTAACAGTCTTCCTTTTTATGTGTTGTTGTAGTTGTTGACCAAATTAATATAAAATTGTGATGTGTACTGTACACAGTGTTTACAGGTTGGCTGTAACTTTAATGCAGGTCTCTTATGTTGTTATGCTGGATTTTATGTGAAGAAAACACAGACTATATGTGAATAAAAAAGCTGTGCTGTGCCATTTGTACTACATGCTTGTGTGGTGGATTTCATTTATTATGTGACTTTACATTCCCAGTGATGTATATTTGCTAAAGCCTGAAAAGGTCTTGAGTGTAGTTTGTCTTCAGAAAATAAATAATGGGTCCCACATACACTTTTTGCTTGAGGATTTATTGATAAACTCAAGGCAAACTCAAGGAATGTTTGTAAAATAAAATTATAAGTTGATTGATTGAAACCTTTTTCAACAATTAAGGCATTAAAAAAATAAAGAATTTCAAATGTTCTCATCCTCATGGCGAGGGCAACCGGCGGGATGTTCCTGGCACATGTCAGCAGGTCGGTGCAGAGGTTGTGGAGCATGCAGGCTGACATGATCAGCATGACCACCACATCCAGCCTGGTGTTCTGCAGATCCCGCATCCTCCTCCACTTGCATTTGACCCTGCCAAAAGAAAAAGTGTCACCTACGCCCGAGAACATGTTCTCAAATGAGCTACTGACCTGCCAAACGCTTGTTCCACCACAACGCGTCCTCTGCAGATGTTGGTGTTCCTCTGCTGGTCCTGCAAGGTCAGGGCACCATTGTCCCGCTTTGGCGTGACAATAAATGTGTGGTCGCGACTGATGTATGCGCTGTCGCCAAGTAGCATGTACCTGAAGATAAGAGGATAGATTTTATTCATCCCAGGGTGGGAAATTTCGGTTTTCAGAGCAGCGAGGTACAGAACAGATTGAAACAAGGTGTTCTCCAAGATGCTACAAAATACTAACCTCCCCATTTTTCCCCCATTTTTCAAAGAAGGTGGATTTCCTGAGGATCCTGGAGTCATGAACCCTGCCTGAATCAATATTAGAAGTGCTTTATTACTGTGTATGCTATGCCTACAAATAATCTGTTTGGGGTATATTGGTGCATGGCAGTTACAGAACAGTTACAAGATTTAATAAACAATTACCAGGTGCTCCGACATAGATGTCCGGAACCTCCCTCTTTCATCCACAATCCCCTGGAGGACTACAGAATAGTAGCCTTTCCTGTTGAGGTAGTCCCCTCCTCTGACGGGTGGCCGCTGCAGTTTTATATGGCATCCATCTATGGCACCTGCAATGCACAATGCACAGTTTATGACAGAGATAAACAATGACTAGTGGTATTGATTTTTTTATTTGATTTTTTACTTTGGTCTGCACCTTGCAGTTGTGAAAGCTATCGTAACGTACCTATGATGCCGTCAATGCCACACACCGCCCTGAAGGCAGCAGAGGTTGCCATTTTTTCGCAATTGGTGAACCAGCTGATAAAAGTTGGAACCATTTTGCAAAAGGTCCTCAGTACATCAACCACGCACCTGTGGAATAGAATAGAGACTTAAAATCTGAGGTTTTTTTATGACCATAACACAAGCCAATATGGACCCTTTTCATGTAATGTTCATATTCAAAAACAGGAAGCCTTGGAATGCATGCGAAGTGACTACATGGAATGTTCATATTCAAAACAGTATGCTCAGTTGCTAGGGTGACTAGACCAGTTTATCAATCAGGTAATTTCAAAGAATTTATTCTTTACATTCTAGCAGCAGTCTGTTAATCAGTTTTCTAGCATCATTGTACCATCTAAACCTTCTACCTGTGTGCAGATGACTGGGATACGTTGAACTTGTCCGACATTTCCCTGAAGCTATTCTGGTTCGCCATATACCAGAGGAAGAGTGCAACCTGAAAACAGAGAATGTATCCCAGGCATTCAACAAGTTATAAACAAAGGCAGAAATGTATTTAATTGTGGTATTACATGTTTCAAAAAACCAGTCTTTATCAGGGCATAGGCCTACCTTTTGCCTGACAGGGATCTCAAGACCGCCGTCATGCTGGTCCCCTTTGAGACCCTGATGCCCCAGGACCTCAACAAGGTGGTCAAACTGGGCAAGGGTGACGCGGAGATGGCGGTAGAAAGTGTGCTCATCCATGTGGAAGAGCAGCTCCCACTCTATGCCCGTCTTCACTATCGTCTGTGGCAGGACGACAGATAGAGCAATTGCATTTCTGAAAAGTAAGGTGAGACAGACTTAATGAACGAAGATATTTTTTATATTATAAAATAATTGGTCTTCACTGTTGGCTGTTGAACTGTGTGCAAGCTATTGGGTGTGTGTGTGTGTGTGAAATATCAACAGTTGAACAGTTGAAGCAGACTATCACAACTAGGCTAACTTACAAGTGTAAACTTCTAGTCTACTGTTCACATTTGGCGGACTGGGTCATGCTCAATCAGATGCCTTCAGATGGCTGGTGTGGTCTTCTAACGTTAAAGAAGGGCAAAATCGTTTATTACAGCAAGTTAAATCTGCTAGTGTTAACGCACTATTGGCAGCAGCTAGCTCGTTTTCAGTGCAGGAATACAACAATAGTCTACAAAAATACGTTTTCCAAACATACAAATAACGTGAAATAAAATGTATTTAGTTCTTTGTTACCTTATGCGCAGTCTCTCCTCCTCCGTTCTGTAAAATGAGCAATCTGCCGGCACCTTTGACTGTAGAATTGATTATAAATCATCAAAAAGGTCGCACGGTCCACCATTTTGGTTGTTTATGTTTCTATTGGTTCCTGGGCAAATTCGTCAGAATCCGTGACTTTGCCCTGGACGCCACGGGTCGTAAGTCGTGACTTTAGGTGGGAAAAACACGAGTTACGAGTTGCTTGGAACACACCATATGTCCACAGAAATCCAGAGAGTTCCGCTGACAGCTTCAAGCGCGTGAGGCGATAGGTAGTGCTGGTTTAAACAAAACGAAGGGCTCCCCGACGACTGATGCTTCAATCACCGTGGAAGGCTCCATAGTGTCTCCGTCCCAGTCTGCCAGGAGTCTTGGGGTAACCCTGGACAGCCAGCTGTGCTTCTCGAGCCATATTGCAGCGATCACTTGGACCTGCCGTTTCTCCCTCCACAACATCCGGAGGATCCGACCGTTCCTCACCCAAGAGGCCACTCAACTCCTGGTCCAGGCCCTGGTGATCTCACGTCTGGACTACTGCAATTCCTTGCTGGCAGGCCTTCCGGCCTGCGCCATCAAGCCACTGCAACTAGTCCAGAACGCTGCCGCTCGCCTGGTGTTCAACCAGCCGAAGTTCACCCACGTCACCCCTCTACTCTCCTCTCTGCACTGGCTCCCCATCGCAGCATGCATCAGATTCAAGTCACTGGTGCTTGCTTTTCAAGCGGCCAGAGGTACTGCTCCCCCATACCTCCAGTCACTCATCACTCCCTACACCCCGCCCAGACCCCTCCGCTCCGCCTCCTCTGGCAAACTGACTGCCCCATCCCTCCGGGCACCTGGCAGCCGCTCCTCGCGGTCTCGCCTCTTCTCTGTCCTGGTCCCTTGTTGGTGGAACGACCTTCCACAACCGGTCAGGACTGCGGAATCACTTCAATCTTCCGCAAGAGATTCAAAACCCACCTCTTCAGACTCCACTACCACTGAACACTGTCCATCTAGTCAGGGGTGGGCAATCTGTGTGGGCGGTGTGGGTGCAGGTTTTTGTTCACTGAACAGTGACACACCTGATTCCACTCAAAGCCCTGATTGAAGACTTTGATTAGCTGATTAGTCAAATCAGGTGAGCTACTGGAAAAAAATATCTTTCACCACTGTTTACTTGTTCTAGTGTTTTTTAAAAAAAAATTTCTTTCCCAGTGTTACAGGTAGGATACGCCTGCAATGATGTCTATTGCCATTTTACTGCACTAATCTTGTGCGCTAACTATGATTGTTCTTACCTTGTATTAATGCACATCTTGTAAGTCGCTCTGGATAAGAGCGTCTGCTAAATGCTTAAAATGTAAAATGTAATGTAAAACAATTCAGTCAAGTGACATACCATTCTGTGTTTTTTTAAACAGATATAAAGTAAAAATGTTTATTAATGTTGTATTTAAAAAATATTTCCCATCCCCCCTAAAGTTATAAGGGGAAGCCGAGCTTCCCTCGTTGTCATAGAGATCTCCAGTGGTGTGCACCCTTCTCAGTGGTGCCAGAAATGTGGAATATTACCCACAATCCCCCATCTTCAATTTACTTTTTACACCTCTACATTTGGGGGAATTTCCCCAATTTGTTAATCCTGATTCTTCTGTATAAATTATATATGTTTTGCCTGCATGTCCTGCAATCGGCAACTATGAACAGATGGTGTTATTGGTAGTAGATATTAACCAATGGAGACAATGAATCCTTTGGAGCGTGGAGCATTATTTACAGTGTAATCAGCAGGGAAATTAAGGAGAAGCAGAAGATAAGGAAGTAACCCAAGTTTGGGGCTTCATTGTGTGACTGTGTGAAGTTGTGTCTGAATTCTGTGTCTATATGAGGTCAGAGTCAGGGGGTCAGTATGAGGTCAGAGGGTACAGGAGTTCATGTTTGAGGACTGAGAGTCCATGGCGATTGTAGGTATTTTGTGCTGTATGGGGTACGCCCCACCAACCAATCATTTCCTGGGATTCGAACCAGCAACCCTCCGCTTGCCAGCCCGTGTCACTGACCACTGAGCCCCTGCCACCCCAGACACTCAGAAAAGTAATCAGATGCTTTATGTATTCAAATTGTCTAAATATCGGAATACATCGAGCGGTTGGTTAATGAAATCAGACGTGTTAGTGTGGAGCTGGAACACAACCCTACTGGCACGCCCGGTAGGTCTCGGGAGCCGAACCCGGGCCACCCCCCGCTGTGAACTCCCTCGCTCAGATCTCCCATCATTCTTTGCAAACAGTAGGTGTTAAAAAACTATTTCGTAGGACAACAGGGAAGAGGACATGGAAAAAGAGGCCACAGATACAGGTTGTATGTGGTTAATATCTTCTGTGTTTTATTGGTATGCAGCAGTGTTGATGAGAATGGGGAGGGGTGAATCAATAGAATCATTAACTTCATTTTACAGAGCCTGGCCAAAGAACCAGGGAAACTCAACACATCCATCTGAACAAAGCATTCCAAACTCTGCCTCAAAAACATCGAACGGGGGGACGGACGGGGGTCGGACAGGGTGGACGTCGGACAGGGGGGGCGGACGGACGGTGAGGGGAGTTTCGAGAGGGCGGGAGTGGAGTGGCATCGCTGTTCCAGGGAGCCCTCACGTCCACTAAGTGGACGCTGTGCCCACTTCAGCCCCAGTCAGTGCAGGGGTACAGGAGGCGCATCTGAACATTATCGTAGGGACAGGAGACGCTCCCTCACGGGCGGGGCGCGGGGGGCTGGGGGCTGGGGACAATGTTCCAGAGCACACCTCTACTGGCACCGATTACATTTCATTACTATTTTCCACACTCAAATTTTTTTCAACTCAAAAAAAAAAAAAAAAAAAAAAAAAAAAACCTACCTGAAACCAGCGTGTTTGATGACGATGGGGACTGGGTGGGGGCCGGGGGGGCCCGGGTCGTGGGGGGCCGGGGTCGTGGGGGGGCGGGGTCGTGGGGGCCGGGTCGTGGGGGGGGGCGGGGTCATGGGGGGCGGGGTCGTGGGGGGGTCGTGGGGGCCGGGGTCATGGGGGGGTCGGGGCTGGGTCGTGGGGGCGGGTCGTGGGGGCTGGGTCGTGGGGGTCGGGGTCGTGGGGGGTCGTGGGGGGGGCTGGGTCGTGGGGGGGTCGTGGGGGGGCTGGGTCGTGGGGGCCGTGGGGGGCTGGGTCGTGGGGGGCTGGGTCGTGGGGGGTCGTGGGGGGCCGGGTGGAGCCCTACGGGGCCTGCGTGGTGCCCAGCCCCACCGCGTTGGCGTAGGCAGACAGGAGGCGGACGGCCTGCCGCGTCTCCAGCGTGACGCGGGCCTCCTGCAGCCAGTCGCACGCCGCGCGCCGCGCCTCGCCCTGCAGCTGGTTCACCAGCTTGGCGGCCAGCTCCAGCTCGCCGTGCTCCAGGCAGTAGGTGGCGTAGGAGAGCAGTTTGAAGGTGTCGAGGTCATCGGGGGCGAGCTTGGCGGGGGGCGGGGCCTGCCGGGGCTCGAACAGCAGCGCGGCCTGCAGGTAGGAGAGCAGGTACTGGAACAGGCTGCTGCGCGTCTCGTCGATCAGCGCCACGCGGCGGAGCAGCGGCCGCAGGGCGCAGAAGCGCGCGCGCAGAGAGGCCTCGCTGTACACCCCGCGCTGCAGCGAGTCCGCGGGCAGCGCCGAGGCCAGCGTCTGGGCGAACTCGTTCCCCGCGCAGCTGTCCCGCACCGCCTGCACCGCCCCGCCCAGCGGCTCCGTGGGGACGCCCGGCCCACCGCTGCGCAGCGTGAAGCTCAGAGCCTCCACAGAGAGCCACAGCTGGTGGGCTTTACGCGCCTCCTCCTCAGCCACCACGTGACCTGGAGGCCAAACACACACACACACACAACATCAACACTAACACACACACACACTCACACACACACACACACACACACACACACACACACACACACACACACACACACACACACACACACTCACACACACTCACACATAACATAACATAACATAAGGGGGAGACGAGAACAGGCCATTCAGCCCAACACTGCTCATCCGTTCCTACCACTAATCTGCTCACAATGCTTAGTTTACCCAAAGGCTAGAGTGTCTAACACTGGATCGAGCCTAGCCTTGAATACCCCTAGTGTCTCAGCCTCCACTACATGTCCAGGCAAGCTATTCCACGCATTGATCACTCTCTGTGTGAAAAAATATTTCCTAGTGTCCGTGTGAAATTTACCCTTTGTCAGTTTCCATTTATGCCCCCTCGTTCTGCTAACCGAACTCAACTTGAATAATTTCCTAAAATTCACTTTGTTAATTCCTTTAATAAATTTAAAAGCCTCAATCAAATCTCCCTAAGTCTCCTTTTACTAAGCTTGAACAGTCCAAGCATCTCTAGCCTTTCCTCATAACACTTGTCTTTTATGCCTGGAATCAGTCTGGTTGCCCGTCTTTGGACCTTTTCCAGCGCATCTATATCTTTTTTGGTAATGCGGTCCCCAGAACTGCACACAATATTCCAAGTGTGGCCTAACAAGGGCATTGTATAGGTGCGTATGATCTCCTTCGATTTGTACTCTATACTCTTGGCTATGTATCCCAGCATCCTGTTGGCTTTTTAACTGCTACCGCACATTGACCAGTCCCTGACAAGCTTTGATCAACTAGGACTCCTAGGTCTTTTTCTACGTGTGCACATTCTAGTTTTCTACCTCCCATAAAATAATCCTGTCCTATGTTTTTATTCCCCACATGTAGAACTTTACATTTAGTTATATTAAATTTCATTTGCCAGGTTTCTGCCCATTTCTGGATTCTTTTTTTGTTTAGTTTTTTTGTTTCTGATTTTATCCCATTTTCTCCCAATTTGGTAGCCAATTAGACCCGCTATTTTAACGTCAATCCCCCCCTAGTAATGTGAGTTCGCTGCCGTAGTCCTGTGACCGGTAGTGACGAAGCGAAGTGACGCCTCTTACGAGACGGCACCCGCAGGCCGTCGACCGTAACCCGGTACTACAGGGCCACTCTACGCAGCGAACGTCACGTCGGCCAATATCCATATCAATGTCATTTATGTAGATGATAAAGAGCAGTGGTCCCAGCACCGATCCCTGCGGAACTCCACTTCCCACTATACCCTCCTCGGATAAGATCCCGCCTATTACTACCCTTTGTGTTCTATCCAGTAACCAGTTCCGAACACACTCTAAAATGCCACCTGTAATTCCTACTGCTCTCATTTTGATAATGAGTTTGTCATGTGGCACCTTATCAAATGCTTTTTGGAAATCTAAGTATATAATATCATACGCCTTTCTCTCATCCAGACACTTGGTTGCTTCCTCAAAAAATGTCAGCAGATTTGTCTGACATGACCTACCCTTACAAAACCATGCTGGCTATCCCTTAGGATGTTGTAATTTTCTAGAAATACTTCTAGTTTATCTTTAATAATAGATTCTAATATTTTGCATATGATGCAAGTCTCACACACACTCACACACACACACACACACACACACAACATCAACACTAACACACACACTCACACACACACACTCACAGGAGGAGAGGGGTAGAGGGGTTTGAGGGAGAGGGTTTGAGGGAGAGGGAGAGGGGAGAGGGGAGGGGTTTGGGGTACAGGTGAGAGGGGTTTGGGGTTTGGGGTACAGGTGAGAGGGTACAGGGGGACTCACTGTCGATGGCGTCCTCCATGCCTTTGAGCCGGGCGTATGCTGCGTTCATGTCCAGGGTGAAGCCGTCAAGCTGTTCCTGGGCCTGGCGCCTGAACTGGGTCTCCTGATCCTGCAGCTTACTGCTCAGAGTCTGCAGGAGAGTGACCCACCCCGTTAACAGCTCTCAATTAACCCCATCTCTCAATTAACCCCATCTCTCAATTAACCCCATCTCTCAATTAACCCCATCTCTCAATTAACCCCATCTCTCAAT
>JAINUG010000404.1:60000-105000 GCA_029706075.1 Aldrovandia affinis | reverse complement strand
TCGACCACGTTCACGACTTGGAAACCTTCCCTGCATTCGTTGCACGAGGACAAAACAAACATGTAATCCGTTTGATTCCCCATCGAGTTCCACGTGCTCATAACTCATTGACCTGTTGCGTAGACCGTCCTTCCGACCGTACACAAGCAGCCCTCCTGCTTAATGCCGTTTCATAACAGACACAAATCTGATTCTTAACGCAAAGGTCGCTTCCCTCTCTAGAACATGGTTTACCTCTCTTTTGCCACTTGTTGAGTAGCCTTACCATCAAAAAGCGGTTTTGTGTGAGGAGAGTGATGAGACTGTGCTATCCACACAGGCACATGTTCTCCTCTACGTTCACATCTCAGATATAGGACAAGCAGTTATTAAATATAACGTGGGCAAGTGGGGAATCTCTTCTTCTAAAACACGTAGAACTTGATTCAGCTGACCCACAGCCCGCAGTTCATTCACAGATGTGTCCAGAAAATGCACAAAAAAGTGAATTTGGCCATTTTGGAAGAGCAGGAAATGTAATGATATTTCATACACTGTGTTCCCACAATCAGAATAAATATTCAGCACATAGCCTCCTCCTCCTGCCGACGCGCAGGGGGATGTTTCCTGCCCCATGAACAGCGGCCCTTACGGCTCATCTTTCATTGCATTCTCCTCATGTGAAAATGTGCACTTGGTCATGTTGGTTTTGATGGTTTGGTTGGTTTGGTTGGTTTTGGTTGGTTTTGGTTGGTTTGGGTGGTTTGATTGGTTGGTTGGTGTTGGGTGGTTTGGTTGGTTTGATTGGTTGGTTGGTGTTGGGTGGTTTTCTCAAGAGCAGCGGCAGTGACACACTCACCCTCGATGGTCTGGGGCGGGGGTGGGGGTGGGGGTGGGGGGGGCTCCACAGCGGGCGTCTCCTCGGGCGAATCTTTGCCCTTCGCTTTGGGCAGCTTGGAGTCCTTCGAGACCTCAGACACAGAGCTGATCTGCAACGGGCCAGTCTTCACCTTCTCACGCACACAGAGACACACACACAGAGACACACACAGACACACAGACACACACAGAGACACACAGACACACACAGACAGGCACACACACGCACACACAGAGACACACACAGAGACACACACACACACACACACACAGACACACACAGAGAGTGACAGACAGGCAGACAGACAGGCAGACAGACACAGACACAGACACACACAGACACACACAGACACACACACACACACACACACACACACACAGAGACACACACAGGCACACACAGAGACACAGAGAGAGACCGACACAGACACACCAGGTGGGTCACAAGCCAAGCAACCAAAGCAGCGACACTGTTCCAACTGATCTGCTGCTGAATATCTGTAAAGTGATTAGCACACTAACACGTTTTTAAAGCAGTCATGTGACTTACAGCCCCAAAGCCTATGTGTTCCAACTGATCTGCTGCTGAATATCTGTAAAGTGATTAGTCTGTGTTTAAAGTAGTCATGACTTACAGCCCGCCTATGTGTGTGTTCGTGTGTGCCTCACATCATAGTTTCCCACAGCTGTACACTCATCATTCTAAACAGGCCCCAGTGCAGCTCCCAGTGCAGCTCCCAGTGCAGGCTCCCAGCGCAGCGCAGTCTTACCGGCTTCTTTGGCAGTGGTGGGGCGTATGTGGACGGGCCCAGAGCGATCTCGAACACCTGGTCAGAGTACGGAACCGCCTTCTCCACGTTGGCCCTGAACTTGGGGTCCCATTTGGCGTACAAGATGGTGCCTCCGAGACCGCCGCCCACAAACAGCAGGCCGGCCCCCACCACCTTCCCCGCCGTGGCTCTGCCAATCAGAGGGGCCCGTTAACACGCGCTCCTCCACAACCAACTTAACAACCAATATATACATCATTCATGAAAATGTGTTATTATTCCTTTAAAGTCCAAATTACTCATTTAAATAAAGGCTTGACATTATTATTATTGTCAGTATTATAGTTACAAATAATAACAATATTAATAATATTACATTCACCAGACGCACCCTAACCTGGGTAAACAATGCAATGTATAATTAATTCCAAAGCATTACCCTCAAAAATCTTTAACAAAGATTCACAACCGTTAAACTAAACTTGTTTGAAAAGTAATTAGCATGCAAGTCATTCAATACAGCTCAGATCAAACAGGCTGAGGGTGAATTCACACAAGGACAATACTGAGGACAATACTGAGCAGCACTGGGAACTGAGGCCAACCAGCGGCCATGAAGACATACAGCACATACAGGTAACTGGCAAAAGAAATAAATCTGTGTGTCTCAGTAGGTAGAGCGTGGTTCTGTGTGTCTCAGTAGGTAGAGCTGTGGTTCTGTGTGGCTCAGTAGGTAGAGCGTGGTGTGGCTCAGTAGGTGAGCTGGTTCTGTGTGACTCTGTAGGGTAGAGTGTGGTTCTGTGTGGCTCAGTAGGTAGAGCGTGGTTCTGTGTGGCTCAGTGGTAGAGCATGGTTCTGCTCAGTAGGTGTGTGGTTCTGTGTGGCTCAGTAGGTAGAGCGTGGTTCTGTGTGTCTCAGTAGGTAGAGCGTGGTTCTGTGTGTCTCAGCTCAGTAGGGTAAAGCGTGGTTCTGTGTGTCTCAGTAGGTAGAGTGTGGTTCTGTGTGGCTCAGTAGGTAGAGCGTGGTTCTGTGTGGCTCAGTAGGTAGAGCGTGGTTCTGTGTGTCTCAGTAGGTAGAGCGTGGTTCTGTGTGGCTCAGTAGGTAGACCGTGGTTCTGTGTGTCTCAGTAGGTAGAGCGTGGTTCTGTGTGTCTCAGTAGGTAGAGTGTGGTTCTGTGTGGCTCAGTAGGTAGAGCGTGGTTCTGTGTGGCTCAGTAGGTAGAGCGTGTTTCTGTGTGTCTCAGTAGGTAGAGCATGGTTCTGTGTGACTCTGTAGGTAGAGCGTGGTTCTGTGTGGCTCAGTAGGTAGAGCGTGGTTCTGTGTGTCTCAGTAGGTAGAGCGTGGTTCTGTGTGGCTCAGTAGGTAGAGTGTGGTTCTGTGTGGCTCAGGAGGTAGAGCATGGTTCTGTGTGACTCTGTAGGTAGAGCGTGGTTCTGTGTGGCTCAGTAGGTAAAGCGTGGTTCTGTGTGTCTCAGTAGGTAGAGCGTGGTTCTGTGTGTCTCAGTAGGTAGAGCGTGGTTCTGTGTGTCTCAGTAGGTAAAGCGTGGTTCTGTGTGTCTCAGTAGGTAGAGTGTGGTTCTGTGTGGCCCAGTAGGTAGAGTGTAGTTCTGTGTGGCTCAGTAGGTAGAGCGTGGTTCTGTGTGGCTCAGTAGGTAGAGCGTGGTTCTGTGTGTCTCAGTAGGTAGAGCGTGGTTCTGTGTGCCTCAGTAGGTAGAGCATGGTTCTGTGTGCCTCAGTAGGTAGAGTGTGGTTCTGTGTGTCTCAGTAGGTAGAGTGTGGTTCTGTGTGGCTCAGTAGGTAGAGTGTGGTTCTGTGTGGCTCAGTAGGTAGAGTATGGTTCTGTGTGCCTCAGTAGGTAGAGCGTGGTTCTGTGTGGCTCAGTAGGTAGAGCGTGGTTCTGTGTGTCTCAGTAGGTAAAGCGTGGTTCTGTGTGTCTCAGTAGGTAGAGTGTGGTTCTGTGTGGCTCAGTAGGTAGAGCATGGTTCTGTGTGGCTCAGTAGGTAAAGCGTGGTTCTGTGTGTCTCAGTAGGTAGAGTGTGGTTCTGTGTGGCCCAGTAGGTAGAGTGTAGTTCTGTGTGGCTCAGTAGGTAGAGCGTGGTTCTGTGTGGCTCAGTAGGTAGAGCGTGGTTCTGTGTGTCTCAGTAGGTAGAGCGTGGTTCTGTGTGCCTCAGTAGGTAGAGCATGGTTCTGTGTGCCTCAGTAGGTAGAGTGTGGTTCTGATAAAAGCGTCTGCTGAATGTCATAGTGTATCATCCCTGTCGCTGTGCATTTCCCCCGAGGTCACTGAGGGGTCATGACCTTCTCCTGGGCGCTTCCCTTCCGCTCCACCCTGTCATACATACCCTGGACTTCCTTCTGAGGTGTATCGGCGACAGGGCTGCAGGGGCCGGAGGGACACGTTCCCACACACGCATTTCTGCAGGAGAGAGGCGCACAAACAAACAGCTTGTTATGGACGCTGCCTGGCGACAGCCATAACCTGACTGTTCAAGAAACCCTGTTTTTACAAAGTATGATGTTCTTTTTTTCTGATTTCTTTCAGATTTTTCCAGTTTTTCTCACAATTTAGGTGACAAATTACACCCTTTATTTAGATTTACCCTCCCCACACGAGTCCGCCGCTCGTCTCTACGAGGCAAGCTAATTCTCCGAGGGCAGCGAACTCCGCTTCCTTTGAGACAGAATTGGCCCCCCCACGTTCTGGAGACTCCCTTACGTGCTTCACAGCGGACCCGAGCCGGCTCACCCTCCCCCTCCCCCTGGGGCGGACAGCCAAACGCCGCCCGATCGGGGCCGATGACCAGGGCCGGTCTGGTAGAGACGGGTTTCGAACCGCATCCCTGACAGGCAGCACACAGCATATCGGTCCAGCCAAGATACCGCTACGCTATCCACCGCCCATTTTTAAAAATCTGTCTTAAGAAATCCTACATGGTAAGAATACAAAGTAGTACACTTAGGAGGTTAAATGCCCAAATACTCCTGGTTTTGGAAATGAAAGGGAATCTGAGTGGGAGATGGAGGATGCCAGCCGCTGAATCACCCTCAGGCGGCAGCCTGCTCCGGCCTCCTGGCCAGCGAGGATGTTTCCGCTCTGAGATCATCCATCATCCACCCAGCGCCGCTCTCGTCCAGCGTCCAGCCACACACGCGCTCTCACTCACATCTGCCTGCCTCGATCACCGCGGCCCTGACCCACTCCTGTACGACTACTGCACCTCCCTGCTGGCAGGCTCACCGGCCTGTGCCATCAAGCCACTGCAACTAGTGCAGAACGCTGCCGCTCGTCTGTGTCATGTCACCCCTCTACTCTCCTCTCTGCACTGGCTCCCCATCGCAGCACGCATCAGATTCAAATCACTGGTGCTTGCTTTTCAAGCAGAGCAGGGGCTAGAGGAACTGCAGTGACCCCTGATTCCACTAATCAAAGCCCTGAGTCACTGATTAGTCAAATCAGGTGAGCTACCCGGCTGGAACACCCACCCACACCGGCCCAGACCTCCCTGCTCAGCCTCCCCGGGCCAACACTGACACCCTACGCCCCCAGACCCTCCGGGCGCCTCCTCGGGCAAACTGACTGCCCCATCCTCCGGGCGCCTGGCTTCTCTGTCCTGACCTGACCCGGTGGTGGAACAATCTGACCGCAGAATCACTGGCCATCTTCCGCAAGAGACTGAAAACCCTCCTCTTCACCCTAACCCTCCTCAGACTCCACTACCACTAACTCTGTACGGTATGCAGCTGCTAACAATGATGAAAACAATTACTGACACTTCCAAAATCAACCATTGTAGACTGCATGCTGGTGAGCTGATACTAAATTCACTGTTGACGTGTTTAACAATATCAGATTGTGGCGTTGAGGGAACTACTGAATCTGAGCCCAGCAGTGGAAGGCCAGTCTCCCATGACGCTGAGATGCACATATACGCAGTTCTTTTAAACGACTGTAATTTTGTAAGTGTGTAAGTGACACAGCTCACTGAATAAAGGCCCTCATATCAATAATGTTGAGAAACAAGTCAAATGTACTTTAGCTACCAGCGTTATCAATGCTTAGCTCCCAATTGCTGAACTTTAATAATGATAAACACTTTTCAGATGTTTGTAGTGGTACACGCTGGTACACATTGAACGCTGTAGGATCTAAGAATTTTACAAATGTGTTACTAATGTCACTGTAAAAAAAAAATCCCCCCCTAGTAATGTGAGTTCGCTGCTGTAGTCCTGCGACCGGTAGTGACAAAGGCGAAGTAACGTCTCCTCCGAGACGGCACTCGCCAAGCCGTCGACCGTAACCCGGTACTACAGAGCCACTCTTATGCGCAGCGAACGTCATGTCGGCTTCCCTCCTCCCTCCCTCCCCCCCCCCCCCTCCCTGGGGCGGACAGCCAATCGCCGCCACTGGTGGCACTCCCGGCCAGAGCCGACTCTGGCGAGACGGGGCATCGAACCCCGGTCTCCGTGGCCAGCGTCAGACGTTGTAAATGTCACTGTACTTTTAAAAATGGTAAAATGTTTTTGAGGAGATTAAATGCTGCGAACAGGAATACAAAGTGTTACTGTTTCCCCCATAAGCCTACACATGCCTGCGACAAAATGTCAAACAGAGATGCTAATATCAAAGCAAGATAACCTATTACATTACGAACTGAATTTAAGCTGAGCTTCCTGGAGGTTCATGGTGCTTTATTTGACCTTTAGAAAATTCTGCTGTCTATGTACAGCTTTAAAAAAACAGTCTGTACTTTATTTAGGCAGGCAGTGTGGTATAATGGTTAGGGAACTGGGCTTGTAACATTAAGGTTGTAGGTTCAATCCCCAGGTGGGACACTGCCGTTGTACCCTTGAGCTAAAGGTACTTAACCTGAATTGCTTCAGTAAAATATCCAGCTGTATAAATGGATTGTAAAGAAATGTAAAACTGTATGTCGCTCTGGATAAGAGCGTCTGCTAAATGCCTGTAATGTAATGTAATGTAATTTACAAAACCTCTGGCCATAATTTAAATGTGCGCTTGGTAGAGCCTTTCACTGAAATACTATGGCAAGCCAAATCAGCTGTAAACTAGAAAACAATCACCAGTGTGTTATTCAAACGCCGCCAAAGTCTAATCCACAGGTGTGAAACTCCTTCCATCGGGGCCGAGTGTATGCAGGTTTTTGTTGCAACCAATGCACTACACCAGGTGATTTCACTAATTAACTCACTTCTTCAACTAAGGGAGGGACCTAATTGAAATCACCTGGAGTAGTGCATTGGTTGCAACAAAAACCTGCACACACTTGGCCCTCGATGGAATGAGTTTGACACCCCTGGTCTAATCGAACCATAAAGACTCACTGGAATTACTGAAAGCTGGCCAGCAGAAAGCCCGACTGCCAAAACATGTGTGTTTATTTCCTACTTACAACATAGCCAAAACTTCACCAAGCTTGTATCTAACTAGTTATACTAAAGTAAGAGGTGGGTGTGTGTGAGTGTGTATGTGTGTTTATTTCGTTCAACATTGCTGGCGAGCTCGTTACCATCACTAAAGTAAGAGGAATGCACACTCGCACACCACACTGGCACACCAGCTTCCCTGTAACTTTGTGGCAAGGTCATGCCCTCGTGCGGTAAAACATGTCCAGCTTCAGCGATGCACTCTGCTGGCGTTTCAAATCCTGTTCTCGGAACTCGAGAAATCACCTTGTTTGTGCACAATGCGCGGTTACCCCACCCAACAGCCAACAGCCAACAGCCAACACAAACGATCTCTCTGAAATGCTCGCTAGCTGGCCGTTTAGCCGTGAAGAGCCGTCATTGATAGACACGGAACGCTTGTGCCAGCATCACGTCCGAGACATGCACTTTACCCAAGTCCTGCCTCCTCGCAATCGGAGGGCGATTATGGGTGGAAACGCATGTCACTCCACGAACAATCGCCAGCCATTCGTTCACCGGTGATGCCAATCAACAAACGAGCACTAGCACGCCTTTTTCCCCAGCACAAACGCGACGGGTTTCCCCAAGAATTGCGCACACAACCAATAAAACACACAAATCGGCCAACACGTTCGCGTTTAAATCATTTGCAGCAATGAGCCAGCGCTCTCTACAGGGTCGCGCAACAGGATAAACGCGCATTTGTTCAGCGCAAACGCGCACCAGCGGACAGCTTTTAAAATGGCATCCGCAAAGCGCCGATACCCCGCTCCCAGTGCGCCCAGCACACAGGCCCGGAGCGCCGGGTCACGGAATGACAGAGTCGCCCCTACCTGAGCCGCGCTGGCCGCCTTCCTACAGACACGCAACATGGTCGTGGACACGCTCTCGGAGTACTGGCTATCTGCGACAGGAAAGTGTCTTGGTTCAGTAAAACATTATAGAAGCGAATCGCCCTGAAAAGCAGGTTTTAGCCTGACCACTGTCTCTCCAGAGCCCGTTTCACCCTGTGACAGAGAGAGGGGGCCGCACTGCGCATGCTCCTGTGACAGGGAGACGGGGCCGCACTGCGCATGCTCCTGTGACAGGGAGAGGGGGCCGCACTGCGCATGCTCCTGTGACAGGGAGAGGGGGCCGCACTGCGCATGCTCCTGTGACAGGGAGAGGGGGCCGCACTGCGCATGCTCCTGTGACAGGGCGAGGGGGCCGCACTGCGCATGCTCCTGTGACAGGGAGAGGGGGCCGCACTGCGCATGCTCCTGCGACAGGGAGAGGGGACCGCACTGCGCATGCTCCTGTGACAGGGAGAGGGGGCCGCACTGCGCATGCTCCTGTGACTCGGAGAGGGGCCGCACTGCGCATGCTCCTGTGACTCGGAGAGGGGCCGCACTGCGCATGCTCCTGTAGGCGCGCCCAGCGACGAGGCAAACGTCACAACCCAGCGCGCTTCTCCCGATCTACGATCAGTTTATCCGAGACTAATTATTCATTCCAATTATGTGGAGGGGAAAAAATGTAAAGCGGTCTCATGATCGGCGCTTCATGCGTGAAGTTGGCACCCAAACATCACAACATTATCAATCATATGTCAGTGGTTTGTGCGTATGTTTTTTTTATATGAGAAATTATGGTTTTATAGTCCAAATCTGTCCAAATTGTCTCATTCGATTGTGCTACGTTTGGCCAGGTTTCTGCCGTAAAAATATATTTGTGCCGTTATGGTTTTTTATGTATGAAAACAGTATAGTTTATGAGCGATTACGCCATCCAGCAGCAGCCCAACCTTGCTCTCATTCGCGCGACCACGTTTGCGTCACTTTGTTCCGTAAAATGTTTCGTTTGTGCCGGTATGATTTTTATTACATTTTTATATTTTATCTACAATTACATTATCGACACCGAAACCTTGTCCAAATCGGGCCAAATTGGTCTCATTCGTTTGTGCCGTAAAAATGTCAGAATGTCCTCTGGTCACTCTCCAAACCCCTGGAACGTGGTGTATCAGACCAACACTCTCACTTTCTCTTACAGAATAATTTTCTTGACCCCTTCCAGTCTTGCTTCTGAATCCCCTTCTAAGTCATACATGACTCCACCCACCCACTAAACAACCAGCAAAAGGTTCAAAGGTTCAAAACTCCCATCTGTAAAACTGTAAAACAAACCGGGCACGCAAATCATTCACCCCAACTAGCACCAGCTTTTTAAACAAGGACTTCAGAACATAATGACCTCACTTCACACGTCATGTCTTATCTGTTCATGTCATGTCTTTTGTGTTATGTTGTGTTAGATTGTGTGTGTATGCCAATGCCGGCCTGTATTATTGCAGAACACATTTCCCTCTGGTATAATAAAGTATTCTCTCTATCTATCTGGTCACTCCCCTGAAACTGCTGTCCTCTCACAGCAGTGCTTCACTCAGTTTGAGAGTTTTCCCTTCCTTCAGTCCTCACATCACATTTACATTACAGGCATTTATCAGATGCTCTTATCCAGAGCGACTTACAGTTTACATTTCTTTACATACAATCCATTTATACAGCTGGATATTAACTGAAGCAATTCAGGTTAAGTACCTTTAGCTCAAGGGTACAACGGCAGTGTCCCACCTGGGGATTGAACCTGCAACCTTAACGTTACAAGCCCAGCTCCCTAACCATTATACCACACTGCCACCCTCACTCTTCTGGCCCTCTCTGCCACTCTGTTCACACGGCTGACCCCCTGCTCTGCCACCAGGGGGCATCCATGTCCTGACCCACAGCCATCGGACAGACATCCTGGCTCCCCTGAGCCCCTGAACCTGGGGCACTGCGCAAAACCTTGTCTGTGATTTTAACCCCTAACCCCATTATCATTACTGCTCAATAACCCAATTATCATTACTGCTCAATAACCCAATTATCATTACTGCTCAATAACACCATTATCATTACTGTTCAATAACCCCATTTTCAAGGCCTCAAGTCTGCCTGGTTGAAATAAGTTGAAATAAGCAAAACAATTATGGAAGAACTTATAGGAGTTGCCTGTTTTGGCAATCGAATGACTCATTAAACATTAAACAACATCTCTCTCTTTTTTAAGCCTATCTTCACCTGCATCCTGCTGGATGGGCGTGGTAATGATATTCCTCAATAAATGATGTCCAGTCTGTCCTGATTGACGAACAGTCAGGGGTGGTCATCTTTGCTTTTCTTACCAACTACATATGTTTAAATATACGCGATTGTACAGGGATTACACTCCTATAGCTAAAACATGTGGGAAAATGTAGCATGATCCACCGTTATAGACTTACCGTAGCTTGTAACTCAGAGGTTGCAGGTTCAAATCCCAGGTACTTAGCCTGAATTGCTTCAGTAAAAATAAAAATATCCAGCTGTATAAATGGATTGTATGTAAAGAAATGTAAACTGTGTAAGTCACTCTGGATAAGAGCGTCTGCTAAATGCTTAAAATGTTAAAATGTAAATGTAAATGCAGTTCCCTAACCATTAGACTACGCTGCTGCCCAACAACATGAAGACACGTGTTCATTGGTCTATTCAGATGACCTGTGTCATTACGTCAGGACTCGGGAGCCCTTGTGATGTAAATGAGAAATTGTGGTGAAGTTTTTTTAGTGTTGGATGCATCCATTATTGGGCAAATGTAATATAAGTGGAGTACTCCTTTAAATGCTTGTTTTCAACAACTTTAATTGATCAATTCAGTTTGCTTGTAACAGAGAATTTATTTGACAACAGTGTCCTAAATTATCAGATTTAAAGTTTTATTTTTGATCCTATCAGTTGAGGTCCTTGTGGATATGATGCCAGGTCTGCCCCTCCGGCTTCCTCCACCAGGGGCCGCCAAAGAACCACCTGAACTTTGTGTTGTTCCATCCGTGACAGAAAGACGATGCACAGATACGCAGACGGGAGTTTAAATAATGAGAACATAATGGGGCACAGGGGGAACACAATCAGGAACAACGAGACACAAGTGGAAACACTGAAGACAATCAAACCGCTAATCAATGAAACAATGAGACAATCAGGGAATAATCGCGTGTAGACAGAGAGAGAGAACAACACAAAGTTCGGGTGGTTCTTTGGCGGCCCCTGGTGGAGGAAGCCGGAGGGGCAGACCTCTTAGGCCACTTGGCATCCCATAGCAGAAGCCTTAGAATTCATCTTAAGAATATTAGGATTCAGGACACAGTTGTATAAACAGAAACAAGATTTTGTTATTTCTTTTATTTTTCTTTCCCTTTTGGTATAATAATAATTTGTTAACAGGATCCAAACATTTTGTTTTACCCTGATGGCCAAGCAGGAATGTTCTGGATGCAGAACCTCTTCATCAATTTCAAAATTAAAACGTTGTGCTCTTTCCCTGGGACATCGCAGTATCGAAGCGCTCCGTCCTGCGGGTTCCGCACTCTAGTTCAGGGCGGCCACATTATTTTTCAAAATGGTGCATGTGGGCTAAACCTTTCTTATTATTATTTATAGAAAATGTTACATATAACTCGTGTGTGATTAATAACATAGACATATTCTTAAAATATAAACAGCTTACATTACATTATTGTGATTTAGCAGACATTCTTATCCAGACCGACTTATAATACAAGAGAACATAAGTGCATCCGCGTGAGTTCTGTAGAAACATATAGTGACACATATCTGGCTAACAACGGTGTCCAGTGAGTGTACGTACAACACCAAAAGTTAACTGTGTCAAGCTATAATAAGTCATAGCTATTACATTCTAAAGAAATCAAAAATAACATTAGTTTATCGTGCATGGTAAATGATCAATTTAGAAAAATAATAAAACAATACTTGGGAGAAATAACAAATGAACCAGTAAAGAAAAAGACAAATATTTCAGCTGTACAATCAATAAAAAACAGTCTTTAGTAGAAATGTTTTCCACAAATAAAGCAATTCATTTCAAATCATCATGTACATACGGTCGATCTATGTGAAGTTTGTCTTGTACCCGGATTGGTTGAACATACACTACAGGCTTCCGTGCACTAGCAGGTATATTAATGAGAAGAGAGTTCTTGCGCTGGGAAGACAGTAGTCAGTGGGATGTCTGGCACTGGAGGGTGGTTTGGAGAGGTTTTGAAACAGATCTCGCGGCCAGGATCCTGCGCCCCGCACTCCAACACAGTAGGTGGCGCTGTGCACATTCTCCGTTTTTTTTAGTGACCGTCAAAATAAAACCAACGAAAGACGAAATAATCGTCGTTCCGTTGGTCCAAGTGAGACACCGTACCGTAGAGGGTAAACGCGGTGGAGGCGAAGCAAATGGCAGCGAATTTAGCAAAGCTGTCTGGTGCGTACTACAGCAACCCTTATAACTGCCGATTCTAACAACCATTGTAGCCATATCATTCTAAGACACCAATATATCATCAAGCAGCTACATGTGCGTGCTATTTAATGTCATGAAAAGGCTCAGACAGACGCAACTGGGTTAGCTAGCGACAGCTAACGTTAGCTAAGCATTTTGTGGCGTGTGTGTTCACGTTTTGTAGCAAGCAAAATAAGAAAGGCAGTTAAATCTGTGTTATGCACAGAGCAGGTTTGTTATTTAGCTGAACAGGTTGGTAACGTGACAGTTCGCCGGCTCAGTAGTGAATAGTAAGTTAGCATGTTATTGCATAAACACATTTCTGCTAGTTAGCGGTCGGTTAGTTTGCTAGCTAGGTTAGATGCCTGAGTATATTTACAGTTTAGCTTGCTCTTTGGAAACGCGTTACTTGCTAGCAAGGTAGTTTCATCTGTCTTCTGTGCCATTGTCCTCGGCCAGGGTCAGGCCCGTCCTAATTATGTGGGATAACTTCGCTGTCCGTCTCGACGTGTTCGCGACTCGGTGGTCTTGTCACCCCTGAGGAAATGACCGTGACTTCTCTACACTTACACACTTCTGACGGTGACTGTACGGAACGGCTGCCTGCAGATGATTTAAATGTGTGTGTATTTATTCCTGCCGTGTGCCCAGGCTTGCTCAGGCCGGCTCTGGTTCCCCTGACGCGAGTGTGTGTGCGCCGTGATGCGGGTCAGCTGCCCCGCCTCTTCTCCACGCTGCGTCTCTCTCCGGCGGCCCCGAGTCCAGCACCTCCCCTGAGGTCTCCGGCTAGCCTCCACCTCCAGCCCCGATACGCCGTCCTCCACAGGTGAGGTGTGGATCACCTTTTGGGCGGGTCTGATTTAAACCAGAGTGTTTGTTTAAGGTCACTCTGTCCTCATTCGGACCCCTGAATCTTTACTGTTGTAACTGTTTTTATGTAAGAGAAACTCCTGATTACTTGTATAGTTCTCCACAGGCTCCACAAGCTCCTTTTCCCCAGATTGCTCATGTGGAGCGCTTAATTGCGTCTGTAAACGTGTACCATGGCAGCAACATCCTCCTTCAGGTCGGGGGCGCAGACTAAGCACCTGTAGGCAGCTGCCAGCTGAGCCAGGTGCCATTTCGCCAGGGGACACTGATCGCAGAGACCCTGTCTGGGTGGCACCGTGGCCAGGTGTGCGCCCGGCCGTAAGTCGGACCTGTCATCGTCAGGATGAGATACTGGCCCACGGGGGTGCCTCACTGCACTGAGTACCAGCGCTTTAGCTGGATACGCCGCCAGACAGCCCCCCCCCCCGTAAGTTCTCTCACCGCGTAGATCTCTCGTTAACACGCCTGCTGGCCTCCCTGCCCAGCTTACAGCCCCTGCTGCCCGGCCTGACGCGACAGCCAATCAGAAGCCTGACCTACTACAGCCTAAAGTACGGGAAGAGGAAGACGGTGAAGTCGGTGGTGAAGAGGTTCCTGCGCCTGCACTGCGGCCTGTGGCTGAGACGGAGGGTGCGTGACTGAGGGGGCGGGGTGTGGCTCAGAGGGGGTGTGGGCGTGGCTCAGAGGGGGTGGTGTGTGGGCGTGGCTCAGAGGGGGCGGGGTGTGGGCGTGGCTCAGAGGGGGCGGGGTGTGGGCGTGGCTCAGAGGGGGCGGGGTGTGGGCTCAGAGGGGGCGGGGTGTGGGCGTGGCTCAGAGGGGGTGGGGTGTGTGACTCAGAGGGGGCGGGGTGTGTGACTCAGAGGGGGCGGGGTGTGTGACTCAGAGGGGGCGGGGTGTGTGACTCAGAGCATCACTGGGAGGGAACTGCCCCCCCTGACCTGGGCGTGGGGGTCTGTGCTGCTGCAGCTCAGTTCTGTCATTGGCCGTTAAAAATACTGGACTTGGGTCCCTGGGTGGAGCAACGGTAAAGGCACTCGCCCGGAGTGCATGTTGCCCACTGCGGTAGGGGTTCGAGCCCCGGTTGTGCCAGCCCGGCTCTGGCTGGGAGTCCCGTTCAGAGGCAGTGATTGGCTGACCACCCCGGGGAGGGGGAAGGGGGGAGGGAAGCCGGCATGAGTTCGCTGCGTATAGGAGCAGCTCTGGAGTACATGGCCTTTGTCACAGCAGTGAGCTCACAATATGAGGGGGGGCTAGTTGACATAACAAGAGGGTACAATTGGCTATTAAATTGGGAGGAAAATGGGTGGAAAAAATAATAAAATAATAATAATAATAATAAAAAAGAATACTGAACTTTGATCCTATGGTAATGCTCAATAGTTACTCTCCCTCACTTTCCATCTTTCTTCTCTGTCTCTCTCTCTCTGCCTCTCTCACACTCCCTCTCTCCCTCTCCCTCTCTCTCACGCTCTCTTCCCCTCACTGCCTCTCTCTCTCACACTCCTCTCTCCCTCTCTCTCTCCATATTCTCTCTGACAGGCCGGATACAAGAAGAAGCTGTGGAAGAAGATGCCAGCCAGGAGACGGCGATTGAGGCAGCACGTTTTCTGCAACGGAACGCAGACCAAACTTCTGGACAAAATGAGCACGTCGTTCTGGAAGAGGAGGAACTGGTACGCCAACGACCCCTATCAGAAGTACCATGATCGCACCAACCTCAAACTGGAAAAGAGCCGACGACCCCGCTCACACCAACCGTACACACACCAGGAACTCTAGCACAGGTCCCCTCTGCTGTATCCAACACATGAATAAATTACTGAAGTGGATTTTCATCCTTCAATTTATATGTGAATGAGGTGTACTTTGTCTGAATGTTGTCTCTGCTACATAAGCCAGCATTTATCGTTTATTTTGTGGATTTTTAAAAAGAGAAGATGACGTCACCTGGGTCTTCAGCAGGTTAAATATGCGTCAGTGTTTTCCAGGAAACATTGGTTTTCAACCCGACGACCATCATGAATTAAACCACTAATAATTCAATGCTGTTCTGCTGTCCTTTTAAATGGTCTTGCCACCTGGAGCAAAACATTTCTGTCGGCCGCACACAGATACCCTGATCCTCTAAGGAAGCTTCTGACTGTAGGGTTGAGTTTGATACGGGTCAGTAGGAATAACAATACCAACAGTTTCTACGGTCAGGAAATGTTGTTGTTATTTTGTTTAAAATTTTGTCACCAGAGTCCCCTTTGATTCTCCACATAGGAGTGTGTTTTCACAGCTCATGCTGTTCGTCGTACTCCTGGATGTGCCGTGTTGTCTGTGTAAATTGGGCTGTTCAATTCTGATACCTGGATAAAAGGAATGGACACTTGGGCTGAGGGTTTCACACTCCTGTTTTAATGGCTGTGGTCGGTTCATACACGAGAACAGACGGGGAAGGGTGTGGCACAGAAGAGAGGGAAAGAGGAAAAAGTCACAGAGAAGAGGAGAGAGAGAAAAAGCACTTGTCTGCCTTTACAGCAGCTGTCATTCTGAACACGAGTTTAAGAGACTTCCTGGCCTGCCAGACAAATGTACAATGTGTTATAAACGAGGGGGGCACAAGGGGGCGCCGTAGAGGCAGGGAAGTAAACTTCACTTTTGGGAAAAGGAAAACATCTAGTCCTTTGCTCAAATTGAGAAAACAAAACCTTAAGACAGATTTTCAGAATGGAACCTTGGAACATACAACACACAAAGTCCTCTACTACAATCAAATACTTCCACAGAGAAGAAGAATGTCATGCTTTCTATGCAACACATCACAGAGCATCACACACCATTAGCATATATACATATATATGCCATATATATATATATACAGGAAAGGGCAACTGGTCTTTAAGGTCAAGGTCGGCCATGTCTTGGCAATTAGACCAGTGCCTGGAAGGCTGCAACCCAGCTAGTCTCCTTGTTCACTTTTCATTTCTTAATTTAATAATTATAATTATAATATAATTAATATATAATAATTATGAAAGTAAGATGCCAAGTTCCTGGTATGAATAACAGTCTGTGGACACTGTGGCCCACCAGGTCCAGGGTTGAGTATCCCTGCAGACACTACCCTTCGCCCGATTCACCCTTGAATCTGTGTTTTGTTAAGCCACCATTTTGTATTGCCTTTTAACACTTTCTGTGAAGTTAATGTGTTTATGCACATGACCGTTTCTGAATGTGGTTTAAGTAGTTTAGGGTTTTTCACATTAAGTAGTGCAACCATTACAATACAGTAACAGAAGTTAGTGCTACAATCCCTTAAATCATTCTGATATCACATTTGTGTTTCTCTAGGCCAGAAAAACCCCCATAAAATGAGGCATTCTGCTACAGCTAGGTCTGCTGTAAACTCTTTTCTGTTTGAGGCAATTGAGCTCCAGTCCTCTAATCTGAAGTGAAAAGCCATACCATCCTAGCTGGTGTCCCCTTGAGCCTTTTTAGATATTGTCGGTCACATTTGCCATTATTGGAGAGTGAATTGGACGGGTCGATGTTAGATGGTGATTGTTGGGATAGACATTTGGAGTAGGGCTGACCACATTTAGTCGACTGGTCGATTGTTTGCTCGATGGGCTGTTGGTCGACCGAGATTTGTTTTGGTCGAGCAGTCGTGTGAAAAAAAAAAATAATAATTCTCCACGCAGCATGAGAAACCTAGATTCGCGCCACAGTTCGGCGCGCTTGTCAGTAGAATAATCCATTCTGGATGCTGCGGGTATGGCAGTGACAGCCCTTCACTCTTAACAGCTAGGCCTATATATGTTCTCTTTAAATTATATTAGGCAGTTAAGGTAATAGTAATGTTGTGAATAATTCTGCAAAACTAATAAAAGTTACATTTTATAATAAATGTGTTTATCACTAAGATGCTTAACACCCCCTTTCATGTAGCCTATATTGTATCCTTCTTGTTTTAGGCACGCGAATGTGCATTTTAATTGTAACCTAAGATTTGCCTACAGTTAAGATTAGTGATATAGGCATACTTTAATTACTCATTTCGATATAACCTAAGAACATAATGTCAAAGAAAAAATCAGGAGTATGGCAGCATTTCATTTTAGTCATGGACGATCAAAAAAAGTGGAATGTAAACTTTGCAAGCGCGTTATCCAAGTCAGGGTTTATCGTTAATAAAACGAGGAGCAGCCTTTTGCCAAAAAATGTGGACAAGCTAGTGTTCCTGTGCCATAACATGAAACAACCGGGGAAGTAGGCCATTGGATGGTCTCCGACTCGAGTAAGTTATTTTCGATAGGCTATAGCCACATACCGCAACTTCACAAGCACAACGGCAGAATCTGCCAGGGCAGCATGAAGAGGAGAATTGGAACGGAGAGGGTTTTTTTTCTTTCAGATAATCTTGAACTCCAGCTCCATAAAGTCATTAGCCTATTGCTACTCATTTGTGTCATTCACTTAAGAAAGTTATAAAACATGAGACAAGCGCAGTGTGCATATAGTTGTATTTATTAAAACAAATAGGGTGTGTCATATAGAAAAAAAGTTGAGACCAATCGACTAATCGGAAAAAACGATTACATGATTAAACGATTAGTTTTAGTCGGGGACAGCCCTAGTTTGGAGACGTCCTAATCTTTTATCAACCTACATATTATTTCCTGTGGATTTGGCAGGTTTCCTGTGAATGGCTTTGGACTGACCAAAGCAATCAAGGAATGGAACAGACGCATTATGGAGACTGCCATGATCTGAAGGCTGCTTGTGTCATGTTGAGTTTGTGTACAAGGTGCTAAATTACAGGTATAATTCAAGGTCCGGCCTTTTCCCTAAACTGCCGCCCTGCTGCCACCCGAGTCTCAGAGAAGGTGGGATGAAGGGGTTCCCCCACCTCTGAAAGACCAGTGATGGTTAGCATCTGAGCTCAACAGCTGGAATAGTGACTCAGTCTATAAACCTTATTCAAAAACATGTACCGGATTAAGGGCAAGACAACACGGTGCCCAGCACAAATGGGCTTATTGTAACAAAGTAACAGTTGGACAATGAGTCCTTGCACTCATTTTTGATGTATGCAGAAAGATGGCAGCACTAGTGTAGATGCGGCAGGCCTCATACAGCCTGGGTATCTCTGGAGTGCTTGTTCTGTGTCTCTCAGTTCATTTGACAACATGAATGCAGTCTGGAAAACACATATCTGCTATTATTATTTCAACAACTTAAACATTTCTGCATGTTGTACCCCCAGTTTGTAATGTATAAAAGCACGCTGGCGTGAGCAGCATCCTCTGAAACGCGTGGGGCTGAAATCCCCCCCACTGAGGAGGCAGAACCTTCCGAAACTTCCCAACGTCCAACTTTCACTCAACAATAATGGCCAGGCTCACGACACGAACAATGTTCTGGTTGACCAAAACGGTATTTCACATTTTCGAGTGTGATCCAAAAATCAAGGGAAAGCTGACACACACACACACACACACACACACACACACACACACACACACACACTATACACTCACACACACACACTATACACTCACACTACACACTCACACACACACACACACACACATGTACACTCACACACATATGATTATTTCAGCACAAATACTGCATGTATAATTGTTACAAGTGTAAAATTGTCATAGAAACCTTTTGTATGTCAGCGAAGCAGTAACCTGACCTCCCCTTTTCTTATTTAATCAAAGATGTCTGAATGGTAAGCGCACAGGAGATGGCTGTGTGGCGCCACAGACATCACAGAACCTCATAAATTAATTAATGCCTGTGCATGTTCGCAAATTCTGAATACAAGGCAGAAATGCACAGAAAAAAAGGACTTGTTTTGTGTCAAATGACTTGTAATAAACTATGAGTCAGATGACTTGTAATAAACTCTGGACATTTACTAAAGCTTTTCATAGTAAATTTGTAGCCCGAAGAGAAATGTAGTTTTTTGGTCATAATGCATTTTCACTTGTACAGTTCATTCTTTGTATAACTGCTGTGATTCTTTACATGTAATTTACAAAATAACGTTCTTATCCAGCTATGCCAAACGTCCGTTATGCTATGCGCTGGACATGTTTGTATTTGTGGTGTATACCACAGTCTACATCACAGCTTGTTCATCTGAGAACAAAAGGAGGTGAATGTCTTGTTATCTGAATCCCGTTGGTTTTATAAACTCAACACACAGCTGGCGAGAGAGGCAACCGACTGACGAACCACAGATTGTCTACGATGACCAGATTGTCAGCTCCATATTCGTAACACTGAAAGTTCTGTTTTGCCATTGTTGAATCGCAATGTCTTCTGATTCGCTGGCTCTATAAAGAAGAGGCGCAATTGAAGACAGAACACCCATCACAGACAGCACCTGGACCTCCCCTTGCCCAATGGAAAGGCCCAGAATGAAACACAGAGGACAGAGGGAGTGTAGGTGCTGACCATCTGGTTTGATATAGAATATCTATGGTGTTGCTGGAGGAAGTACAGTCTCCATAATACGCTGACTGTTGTGACATCAGGTTCCCATGACAATGCGGGCCTAGTGCTCAAAATCTCAAACATAAGATAATATTGCAGTGTATACCAGCAAACCAATAATCACGCACAAGCCAGTATACAGCCTTAGCTATTACTAAGCTATTTAATAATATTCACTTGCTATAAATGATATATTCATGATTATACAGTAGCATTGTGTCCTGAGGTTCAACCACCAGAAAACAACAGATTATTTTTTCTGTCATAGATCAAATTTAGTTCCAGAACTTGGTAAGATAAATACAGGGTTTGAATATCAAAGTGAATGAATAACGGTTAATACGTACACACAGTGTTCTGTGACACCATTTAGTCCTTTATTCTCCGTATCAGCTGATACGCCTGGGTTTATGCTAAAGGGGTAATGCACTAGCTACTTATTCAGTTACTGCGACATTAACAGTGCTATTTTAACAAGGAATGATTCAGAAAACACTGGTGGCTGTATTCCTCTCTCAGATTTCTTTGACCAAACTGTACTTTGTTCAGTCTAAATAAACAAATAATATTCAGTTTGAGACCATTTCAGGAATTTATATCTAATGATATTAATCTCCCATACACATATATCAATATGTTACACATATGTTATGTTATGTGTAAAATATACTTTCAATTATTTCCATTTTCATATATTTAATTGAATGCATGTAATACTACAGCTTGTACTTTTACAATATGCTGCATAAAATTAAATATATAAAAGCGGATATATTTCCAATACGTGCTGTATATTTTCACCCATATTTTAAATATGTTCTGTACATTTAGCATATATTGCTTTTTGTGGGGGCTATGTGATGGTGCTGATATATTTGTCCAAACGCTTTCGCATTCATTCCTTTTAAAGTGCACCCACAGCTGGGACATCAAGACACAAGCAGAACTTGACTGTATATTTCTGTCTCTAAACACTAAATGATTTTATGGTTATGTTTTATAGGCAACCATATTTATTACACAAACAATAGGGTATAATATTTTAGCAGTGAACTGACCTCACTGAATTCCCCTCCTGATTCAGATTGAGAATGAATCCCTGCACGTGTCCAAACTGACACACCGCACCGGCTGAGCACTGTGGTAACAGCACCGGCTGAGCACTGTGGTAACAGCACTGACTGAGGGCCAGTGTAACAGCACTGACTGAGGGCCAGTGTAACAGCACTGACTGAGGGCCAGTGTAACAGCACTGACTGAGCACTGTGGTAACAGCACTGACTGAGGGCCAGTGTAACAGCACCGGCTGAGCACTGTGGTGACAGCACTGACTGAGGGCCAGTGTAACAGCACCGGCTGAGCACTGTGGTGACAGCAGCACCAGTGTAACAGCACCGTGAGCACTGTGGTGACAGCACTGACTGAGGGCCAGTGTAACAGCACCGGCTGAGCACTGTGGTAACAGCACTGACTGAGGGCCAGTGTAACAGCACTGACTGAGCACTGTGGTAACAGCACTGACTGAGGGCCAGTGTAACAGCACAAACAATGTCCAAAACTGCAAGTTCTTGTGTGACAAAATGGTATTCCTTGTAAAACAGCACAGAAATGTCCTCACAGTAACAGTAACAGGAGACGTCTTGTTGGCACGTGACAAGAATGACCCTCTATTTGAAAATGACAGAAGCACTTCATAACGTATTAAACCCATGAGTCCTCGACTAGGTGGCGGTTACCTCCCGACCCGATGCAGGCGCTATCTCGTCCTCCGTCGCGGGGACGACAGCAGCACACAGCCTTGTGCTACACGTCCCTCATAAAACAAGACAGACATGCCTTGCGTTTTCCTCAACAACAACACAACAACAACAAAACAACAACCATGATTATTGGCACGTTAAAAGAATGAAAGTACAAGCACACAAAAGAAAGGGTTTCAGAGCGAAGACGAAAGATGCGTGGAAGAGCACGAGCCTGCAGGACGCATTGCCATGGTGACATCCTCTCCCGGGGGTGGGGGGGGGGGGCGAGCCGGGGCGGAACACCAGCGGGAGCGGCTTCTTCACTTCCTCTTGTTGACGTTTGAATTTTTTCTGTTTTGTCTTCATTTAAGGCAGCTAAGCGGTCCGGGTGTTCTGATTGGCCGTTCACATGGTCCCACTGTTCACAGCTGAGGCGCTCTTCGATCTGGGCCGGAGCCTCAGGACTCTAGGAGGGGGCTGGGATCGAGAGAGGAAACGGTGGAGAAGGAGATGGATGAACCAGTTCATACCACGTATGACATCATCATGAAATGTCACATGATCATGATGTGCCCCTCAAGAAAGGGTCAATTTGGGGTCAGCAATTGAAAGTACAGTTTATGTGCTTGAGACAAGTGACAAAACACATACATTATTTCTGCTTTTATCTCATTTCATGCGTACACTGTAGAACACCATTTTTACAATTTGTACTTTGACAAGGTATTGTATAATATATTGCAAAAGTACAAATTGTAAAACTGGTTTTTGAGCTGTGCATATGCCAATCAGTTCCAATCATATCTGAACATATGCCTTAATTTAGTATTATGTGATTGATCAGGTATGATTTCTGTTGGTTAGGGGTATCTCTGGATCCCAGAGCAGAGAGAGAGGCATGCTTTTCCTGAGGATACAACAGCTCAATCTGCAGGCGATAATGGACCAATTAAACACAACAGCTCAATCTGCAGGCGATAATGGACCAATTAAACACAACAGCTCAATCTGCAGGCGATAATGGACCAATTAAACACCAAGCTTCTCACTGCAGATGCTAACTTAGAAAAGGCAAATGCACCGAATCACAATTTCTGACGGTCACTCAGACATTATTTAAATTCTAAATGAATTATATCAATAAAGATGTGTTTTGTGCAAAGCTTTTCAAAGAGCCCTGCTCTTACACCCTTCTGTCAAAGCACGTTGCAGTTATACTGTGAAAGGAGAGGTTTTGATCAAAGCACGTTGCAGTTATACTGTGAAAGGAGAGGTTTTGATCAAAGCACGTTGCAGTTATACTGTGAAAGGAGAGGTTCTGAGCGCCAGAGGGCTGAGCCTCTGGATCACACAGCCTGAATGAAGCCGTGCAGACTGCAGAGCGGAGGATGTGAGAGTCCTGGATCACATCACACACACCTGATGGTCTTTACCTGCACTACAGATGATCTTTACCTGCCCTCAGTGGTCCACAGATGATCAAGCTGAAGACCTGTTTGGAATGCTCACGGTAGCGTTCCAAAGGTATTCAATCATGCCCCAATAATGTTTACATTAGAGGATTATCATTTCCCCAAAACTGTTACCACTGCAACACACCTGTTAGAGGGCGGTGGAGACAAGTGTCATACATGTTATATGTGTCCGTTGATTTGATTTGGACATGGAGTAAGAAGGTAACTGGACAGACGGACAAAATAAAGATCAATTCCGATAATTGTGGAAGATAAATTTAAAGATAAACTCAGAGCGCACACTGGACCAGCTCAGATTCAGACAGGCGGGTGTTGGGGTGAGACTGACTTGTGTGGGGGTGAGAGACATAGGGCATTGCCAGGTCAGTGTGGTTCTGTGTGGCTCAGTAGGTAGAGCGTGGTTCTGTGTGGCTCAGTGGGTAGAGCGTGGTTCTGTGTGGCTCAGTAGGTAGAGCGTGGTTCTGTGTGTCTCAGTAGGTAGAGCGTGGTTCTGTGTGTCTCAGTAGGTAGAGCGTGGTTCTGTGTGTCTCAGTAGGTAGAGCGTGGTTCTGTGTGGCTCAGTAGGTAGAGCGTGGTTCTGTGTGGCTCAGTAGGTAGAATGTGGTTCTGTGTGGCTCAGTAGGTAGAGTGTGGTTCTGTGTGGCTCAGTAGGTAGAGTGTGGTTCTGTGTGGCTCAGTAGGTAGAGCATGGTTCTGTGTGGCTCAGTAGGTAGAGCGTGGTTCTGTGTGGCTCAGTAGGTAGAGCATGGTTCTGTGTGTCTCAGTAGGTAGAGCATGGTTCTGTGTGTCTCAGTAGGTAGAGCGTGGTTCTGTGTGTCTCAGTAGGTAGAGTGTGGTTCTGTGTGGCTCAGTAGGTAGACCGTGGTTCTGTGTGGCTCAGTAGGTAGAGTGTGGTTCTGTGTGGCTCAGTAGGTAGTGTGTGGTTCTGTGTGGCTCAGTAGGTAGAGTGTGGTTCTGTGTGGCTCAGTAGGTAGAGCATGGTTCTGTGTGTCTCAGTAGGTAGAGTGGTTCTGTGTGGCTCAGTAGGTAGAGTGTGGTTCTGTGTGTCTCAGTAGGTAGAGCATGGTTCTGTGTGTCTCAGTAGGTAGAGCGTGGTTCTGTGTGTCTCACTAGGTAGAGCGTGGTTCTGTGTGGCTCAGTAGGTAGAGTGTGGTTCTGTGTGGCTCAGTAGGTAGAGTGTGGTTCTGTGTGGCTCAGTAGGTAGAGCGTGGTTCTGTGTGGCTCAGTAGGTAGAGTGTGGTTCTGTGTGTCTCAGTAGGTAGAGTGTGGAGTGTGGTTCTGTGTGTCTCAGTAGGTAGAGTGTGGTTCTGTGTGGCTCAGTAGGTAGAGCGTGGTTCTGTGTGGCTCAGTAGGTAAAGCATGGTTCTGTGTGTCTCAGTAGGTAGAGCATGGTTCTGTGTGGCTCAGTAGGTAGAGTGTGGTTCTGTGTGGCTCAGTAGGTAGAGCGTGGTTCTGTGTGGCTCAGTAGGTAGAGCGTGGTTCTGTGTGTCTCAGTAGGTAGAGTGTGGTTCTGTGTGGCTCAGTAGGTAGAGTGTGGTTCTGTGTGTCTCAGTAGGTAGAGCATGGTTCTGTGTGGCTCAGTAGGTAGAGTGTGGTTCTGTGTGGCTCAGTAGGTAGAGCGTGGTTCTGTGTGGCTCAGTAGGTAGAGTGTGGTTCTGTGTGTCTCAGTAGGTAGAGCATGGCGCTGGCAATGCTTAGGTTGTGGGTTCAATTTCAAAACTGGGACCACATATACTGAAAAATGTATGCATTCACTACTGGAAGTCGCTTTGGATAAAAGCATCTGCTAAATGGCATATATGTTATATTATTATTTTGGGGGGGTGGGGTTGAGAGAGTGGAGCAGTGTGGGGCCGGTGTCCTGGGCCAGGACGGGCCGGGTTTGGGTCAGGCAGTGGTTAGTCACCTCACGCGCAAGCCAGGCAGCCAGGCGGCAATACCTCGGGCGCCCGTCTCTTTACCAGCTTGATCTGTGGGGCACTGGGCCGCACCCCCTCCCCCGCGGCCCTCTCGTCTGACTCCGCCCCCGTGCTCGAGAAGAGCGGCGGGGCCGTGGGGGCACGGGGGGGTCGGGGGCTGCTGGGGGCGCGGGAGACTCCTGGTTTTCACAGTGTTCGGCGCTCAACACCTCAAACTCGCTCACGTCACAGTCCTCACCTGGGCGCCCTGCACCAGGAAGAGGCCAGCAGTGTGCACACAGGTGAGTACATACTGAGGGCCAGTGTGCACACAGGTGAGTACATACTGAGGGCCAGTGTGCACACAGGTGAGTACATACTGAGGCCAGCAGTGTGCACACAGGTGAGTACATACTGAGGGCCAGTGTGCACACAGGTGAGTACATACTGAGGCCAGCAGTGTGCACACAGGTGAGTACATACTGAGGCCCACACTTTACTGAAGGATTTTGTAAAAAAAAAAAAAAATGTTTATTTGATTTACGCTACAAGGTCGCAATATCTACGTCAGATTGTGCGACCCCAAGGTTTGGAAACGCTGGGACGAATACAAAATAAAATGATCATTCAGTTAATTGTGTGTGTAATCATATATGTATGTGTATGTTTGTGCATGAGAGAGAGAGAGAGAGAGAGAGAGGAGAGAGAGAGGGAGAGGGAGAGAGACAGAGAGACAGAGAGAGAGAGAGAGAGAGAGAGAGAGAGAGAGAGAGAGAGAGAGAGAGAAAGAGAGAGAGAGACAGAGAGAGAGAGAGAGGGAGAGGGAGAGGGAGGGGAGAGGGATGCATGAAGAGGTCCCTCCCTCTCTCTGTCTCTCTGTCTCGGCTGATTGCACACTCCTCTGACAGCGCTTCCTTTTATGTGCAGGGAAACAGCCGACTCTGGAGAGCGGCCTTCTGCTGGGGCCACGTCTGTAAACATCCAAGCCTTTGTGTTTATGTTTGATACTATCAAAAATAAAACAATTCTACTAACCTTTTTCTCTCCCAGTGTTACAGACATGGTATGCGCTGCCAACAACGATGTCTATCACTGTATTACTGCACTGATCTCTTGCGTGAGCTATGATTGTTCCTACCATGTATTAATGCACATGTTGTAAGTCGCTGTGGATAAGAGTGTCTGCTGAATGCTGTAAATGTAAAACTGGCAGTGCTACAGAGCTGTCTGTGCTGTGAAGCTCCATGACAACCGCAGACCACATCTCACGTGTGCTGATATTATGTATGGTGGCTGTGTTAGCCACCTCTGCAAACAGACGCCCCCACAAATACATAGTCACATTTTCGCTTGTGTTCTATTTGGTTAAAGCGACTACAGTATATTTCAGCTGTGTCACTCACCAGGAGAAGCCTCTACAGAAGCCTCTGATTGGCCCTCACAGGAGGACCAATCAGCTGACAGTCCTTTGCTGTCAGCTTTGTCTCACTGTCCATCAAATTTAGTTTCATGTTATCAATGATACACTGATTTGAACCAATCAACATTTTTGCTGTTGATATAGTTGTAAGAATACTACTTTTGGGCAATTGTTGATGGTCCCTAGTTCACTGAGTATGTGGGGAGTTTTGGCATGTTCCCTAGAAATGCCAGAATGGAGTCGTACTGCTCACTTGTGCAGTATTCACTTGTGATTAAAGAGTGATTAAACTGACGATGGTGCTGCTCTTTACTGGTGGACGCTGTCACAGCCCCGAAGAGCAGCTTCTTTTGATCGATTCAGATGAGTCACTGAGTCACTGAGTCACTGAGTCACTGAGTCATTCATTCATTATTGTGAGGATTGTTTTAGTCACGGCAACCCGTACATTAACTAACTCATCACCACTGCTGGTACGCAGCTGCCAACAATGATGTCTATCGCTGTATTGCTGCACTGATCTCTTGCGCTAACTATGATTGTTCCTACCATGTATTAATGCACATCTTGTAAGTCGCTCTGGATAAGAGCGTCTGCTAAATGCTGTAAATGTAAATGTAACCTGGTGAAGTAGGCCTTGAAGCCTGGGGGTAGAGTGGACTGGGCCCCTGGAGGAGAGTTGTTTAGGTGGGATTGCCGGAGAGGGGACTCACCCTTGCTGGAGGCGGACTCTGAGGTGCTGCGGGCAGTGGTGCGGGCCCTGGCTGAGGCCCGGGAGGGAGCAGGGCTGCTCTTCAGCGGGGCCTCCTGCTGGATGGAGGACAGGTCCTGCATGCTAAAGCTGCGTAGCCTCTCTGACAGCGCCCCCTGGCCCTGACACCGAGAAAGACACCCACACACACACACACGCACGCACGCACACACACACACACACACACACACACACACACACACACAGACACATACACAGAGCACACACACACACACACACACACAGACACACACACACACACACACACACGCACGCACACACACACACACACACACACACACACACAAATTAGTTATTGAAATACCCAATAGGCCAGCCATATATTATTATACTTAGATACTACATAAGATACATGATATATGCTCAACATTTAATTACTTATACTTCCCATATACAGTATATCAGGGGTGGCAACACACACACACACACACACACACACACACACACACACACACACACACACACATACACACACACACACACACACACACACACACACACACATGCATGCACACACTCACACGCACACACACTCACACGCACACACATGCAAACACTCACACTCACACACACACACATACACACACACACACATACACACACTCACACACACGCACACACGCACACACACACACACGCACGCGCACACATACCTGCCCGTACGGAAATTCAATATATTTATTGAATATATGGAAAATATATTGAAAATACAATGATAAATATATTTCAATACATTTAATTTCCGTAAGGGTGAAAGGTAAATTGTGTACGATTCCATTCAAGAGAAAATAAATGAGTCCTGTGAAAGCACACCCACAGCCACACGTCTTTTCAGCAAGAACACAAATAATCCCAAATGTGCGCTCATTCTGGCTCAGGCTGTCACAGCTGCAGGCTGCACACACTTAGCCTAACCCTGACCCTAACACACTTCTGAAGGTGATGTCCATCCAGACACAGCACAGCTCGCACAGAACTGGTAACACACTGAGGACCTCCGGGGTGGTCTAGCGGTTATAGCGTTCGACGCTGGCCACTGTGACCGGGGTTCCATTCCACCGGCCGCGCCAGACTCGGCCACTAGGGGGCGGCGATTGGCTGTCCGCCCCAGGGAGGGGGGGAGGGGAGCCGATATGAGCTCACTGCGTATAGGAGTGGCTCTGTGTGTACCGGAGTTACAGTCGACGGCTTGGTGAGTGCTGGCTCGGAGGAGGCGGTACATCGCCTTTGCCACTACAGGTCTCAGGACTATGGCAGCAAGCTCACAATACGTGGGGAGGATTGACATGAAAATAGAGGGTGTAATTGGATACTAAATTGGGAGAAAATCAGAAACAAATGATTTAAGAAAGACCTTCTTGTGTTTGTGCTGCTGATGGATCTGTCAGACACCTTTGTGTACACTGTACCGTGATATATACCGTGCTGACCTGTAACTCAACTACTTTTTACACCTCAGTGGATAAAATAAAGGCAAACCTTCCAGTGTAGTGTCACACAGCATAGAATAGACTAGTATAGAATATATTCCTCTGAGTTTGCATGTGTTCTGGGGGCTCGTGTTGACCTACTGATCTTGGGTTTTATCGTTTAGGTTTCAGGTCTCGCCCTTCTAAAACTCCTCTCCCCTGCGTCCAGGTCTCTATGCAGAGTTGTCCTAGGTCCTATTTGCTGCTTGCTTTAAAAAAAGCTCAACTTTACCACTGCACTTGGTTTAACTGGTCATCTGAATTTCAATTGTATCACTTTGTAGTTTGCACCAGACGCTCCATAAGTCTGTCTAAATGAGAAAGTAATCTTAGTGCATACACTCCACCCACCAGCCAGCTCGCTCGTAGAGCACATAGACACATAAGGTATGCACGGTGCAGCACTCCAACGGTCATAATGCCACAGCTGCAACACATCTCCAACGCATGCCCAACGCATGCCTGACGCATGCCCGACGCATGCCCATCCCTCTGCAAGTGAGTGCAGCCTCCTCCAGCCTCCATGAGCCAGGAGCTCAGACGTAAAAACTCCATGCCTCAACAAAAAAGAAACTGAGATTGCTTTCTTTTACAAACGGGCTCACGGCTGAACATGACTCTTTCAGTCGACTTTCTTTTTGCTGATGTTTCCCCCAACCCACGCACCGCCAACTGTGTCACGCGCTGCTTAGATCCGTGGCCCGTGTTTGCATGTGATATCTGTACTGAATTTGTGTTTGAACCCAGTAAGAAAAGTTCATGTGAACGAATGGGTTTCTAAATGAACGGATAATGAAAGTGCCCTCCCTGGCTGGGCAGTGCTATGGCTTACTGCGCATTGCCCTGTGGGACTGGCATATCACTGTGTCATCTGGATAAACACTTCCCCAGTGAAAACGGCTCATTTCAAATGATAATCCATGTAAAAGGATTAACGTGTTCATTATTATTATTATTGTTATGATGAGAAACCCTGCCCTGTTCCGCTGTGTTGAGCGAGAGGTGTGTCTGCAGCTCTCAAATGCTCCAGGGTGCTGGTGGAGTGAGCACAGCAGGGCTTTCCCCTCCCTCCTCCTGGGAGGGAGGGCTTGTTCTTCCAGAACGTTTCGTGCGGTATAAGTACGAGCATGATTTCCACAGCAGCCGTTTACAGGCCGAGGGGAAGGGGCTAGAACTTGTGATCCCAATATCTACCCTACGTACTGAACATTTAAAGCTTTCGCTATTATGTGATGGCCTCAGTAAAATGTGTCTGGCAGTTAAATATCCATCAAAATCACCGATGCTGGAGCTGGTGGATAGCGCAGCGGTCTAACGCACCGTATCTTGGCTGGTCCGATACGAGTGTGCGCTGCCTATCAGGGACGCGGTTCTAAACCCGTCTCTACCAGACTGGCCCTGGCCCCTGGCCCAATTGGGGCCGGCGTTTGGCTGTCCGCCCCAGGGGGAGGGGAGGGTGAGCGGGCTCGGGTCCGCCGTGAAGCACGTAAGGGAGTCTCCAGACCGCAGGCGAATTCTGTCTCGAAGGAAGTGGAGTTTGTTGCCCTCTGAGAATTAGCTTGCCTCATAGAGACTCGTGGGGGGAGGGCAAATCCAAACAAATGTAAAAAATAAAGAGAGGGTGTAATTGGCCACTAAATTGAGAGAAAACGGGAAAAATCAGAAACAAATAATTGTTCAAAAAAAAATCACTGATGCCTAAATATCGACCATATTGTCCCTTTCGGAGAATGGGTCGTGCGATCATGAAAGCAGCTATGCTTACGCCATGTGAGATATCTCGTGGGAAAAACCCCAACAGACCCACTGTCCTCCCGGGAAACCAGCGTTATTACTGAGTGGACTACCCTGGTGAACGGTCCCTCTGCTGGGACCAGCGGTGAGCTTCACCTGCAAGCATAGAAATACACGACTACTTCTCCTGCAGAGCGTCTCACACGAGGGCGATCTGTTTCAGTCAGACAGGGCACCAGCAACCACACAGGGAGGAGGAGGAGACGCGATGTGATATGACTTCATGGTGCATCTTATGGGAACGGCATTAAATGTTATTGCGGATGTGTGCATTCGCTGCTGCAGATTTGAGAACAGAATTTATGCCAAGTGTTATTTTATAAATTTCAACAACACCTGATTCAACTAATCAACCAATCAGGTTCTTCGAACAGGACGTTGATTAGTCGAATCGGGTGGGCGTGGCTCACTGCTCTGGCAGGGTTACTCATGTTAGTACTGGGCCTGGCTCACTGGTATGGCAGGGTTACTCATGTTAGTACTGGGCCTGGCTCACTGGTATGGCAGGGTTACTCATGTTAGTACTGGGCCTGGCTCATGCTGCCGGGGGTTACCTGCTGCAGAGTGAACTCCCTGCACAGGACTATTTCAAGCAGCTGGGAGACCTGGTGAAGAAGAGATGGAGATTAAGGGGAGGGGCAGAGAGGGGAGGGGAGGGGCAGAGAGGGGAGGGGAGGGGCAGAGAGGGGAGGGGAGGGGCAGAGAGGGGAGGGGAGGGGCAGAGAGGGGAGGGGCAGAGGGCAGGGAGGGGAGGGGGGGGGAGAGGGGGAGGAGGGGAGGGGGGCAGAGAGGGGAGGGGCAGGGGAGAGGGAGGGGGGCAGGGGAGAGGGGCAGAGAGGGGAGGAGAGAGGGGAGGAGGGGAGGGGAGGGGCAGAGAGGGGAGGAGAGGGGCAGAGAGGGGAGGGGAGGGGCAGAGAGGAGAGGGGGGGGCAGAGAGGAGAGGGGAGGGGCAGAGAGGGGAGGAGAGGGGCAGAGAGGAGAGGGGCGGGGCAGAGAGGGGAGGAGAGGGGCAGAGGGGGAGGGGAGGGGCAGAGAGGAGAGGGGAGGGGAGGGGCAGAGAGGGGCAGAGGAGAGAGGGGAGGGGCAGAGAGGAGGGGAGGGGCAGAGGAGGGGAGGGGAGGGGCAGAGAGGGAGGGGAGGGGCAGAGAGGGGAGGGGCAGAGAGGAGAGGGGAGAGGGGGGCAGAGAGGGGAGGAGAGGGGCAGATGACCAGGGCTGGTCTGGTAGAGACTGGTTTCAAACCACGTCCCTGATAGGCAGCTCACACTCGTATCGTATCAGCCAAGATATGATGTGTTAGACCGCTACGCTATCCACCGCCAGGATTCAGAACCTTTTACTGTCTTAATTCCCCCCATGCTGATAGCCTTGTAGAGTAGCTGCGCCGCGCCCGTCATGCTGATGTCACACTGATGATGGCAGTGCAGTGCTGGGCGGTGCCCTTGGTTCACCAGCCGTTTAATTCCCTGTGTGGGTGGTGTGGGTACAGCTCACTGGCGCGTGTGCCACAGCACCGCAAACGGACACATAGGAGAGCGACAATGGATCTCTTTCAGAGCCTCGTGACCGTGCACGCATTGCTCATGAGCGATGCATGAAGTCAGAGCCACGGGGGATCAGAGCTCCCCGAGCTTTGGAACGGAACTGTATCGCTCTGCCACCTCCAGCAGGTTAGTCATCAAGTCACAGGGAGGGAGGGAGGGAGGGAAGGAGGGGTCAACGACCTCTGGGAATCTCCTCTTCCTTCTGTCCCCATGGTTACAACGGAAGAGGAGAGGGGGTGGGGTTTGGGCCCTGAGGAACTATCACTCTGGTGGTGGCACAAGGCAAAGAGGGTGTACTATTACCAGTTTCCCAAATGAAATCAAAATCTACAATCAATGTGTACATCGGTTTAGATTGGTCAGAGTGGAGTGCACCAGTTTGTCAGCATCATTAAGTAAAGAGGATCAATTCTGCACAAGGTAGAAAGGCGGAGTGTGACTCAATCGTAATTGTGGTGGAAGTGTTTACATTTGTGTCTGAATGCAACGAAGAGCAAAAACAATGTTGTTCTAGATCAGGGGTATTCAAATCCAGGCCTCGAGGGCCGCAGTGTCTGCAAGTATTTGCTCCAACCACGCTCTACACCACCTGATTTTGAATAATTAGTTTACCTCCTTGGTCCAGGAAACTAGCTAATTATTCTAAATCAGGTGGTGTAGGCCTGGATTTGAATACCCCTGTTCTAGACAAACTTTCATCCTTGTTGTGAAACCTTGTCGTAATTGATCATCAATCAATTAAGAACATCAGCAAAAATTATTAGAACTACACAGACCCAAAGCTGTAAATGTTCAAACAGACCTGCATGTCTTTTTTTCAAAAGCAGAGCTGAGGCATGGGATAGTATCATAGCTACCCAGCTACTGCATGAACGACAATCAGTTCTGAAATTACAACTGTAATCAGAGTGAGCATTATGCTTGTTATAAAGCAACCTCTCCAAACTAGAGGAAGAGGTTTGAAAGAGACTGGGGGCCAGATTTACTAAAGGATTGCGACTTATTTTCGAATGCAAATGCAGTCACTACAAGGTCGCAATATCTACGTCAGATTTACTGAACGGTCACAATGGATAAAATCGATATTAGGATGTAGTTTGCGGAGTTTACAGAGAATGGTGAGAAAAACTAAAAACATCCAGTGAGCGGCTGTTCTGTGTGCTCAACAATTATTAATGAGAGAGGTCAGAGGAGAATGGCCAGACTGGTTCAAGCTGACAGGAAGGCGACAGTAACTCAAATAACCACACGTTACAACAGTGGTATGCAGAAGAGCATCTCTGAACGCACAACATGTCGAACCCTGAAGTGGATGGGCTACAGCAGCAGAAGACCACTCCGAGTTCCACTCCTGTCAGCTAAGAACAGGAAAGTGAGGCTACAGTGGGCACAGGCTCACCAAAACTGGACAGTTGAAGATTGGAAAAATGTCGCCTGGTCGGACAAATCTCGATTTCTGCAGTAACATGCAGATGATAGGGTCAGAATTTGGCATAAACAACATGAATCCATGCATCCATCCTGCCTTGTGTCAGCGGTTCAGGCTGGTGGTGGTGGTGTAATGGTGTGGGGAATGTTTTCTTGGAACACATTAGGCCCCTTAATACCACACATGCACTCGTCTGCTTGTTGAGAACAGGGTGAAGGATGACTCATCTGACCATATGATTGTTTTCCACTGCTCAGTAGACCACTGCCTGGGTTCTTTGCACCTCTTTACTCACAAATGTGCATTTTTAGGTGAAATAAGGGGCTTATGCACTCCAACCCGACCACAATATCCCTCTCTGTTGAGTGCTCATGTCCTAGATTGATATTTGTAGTCAACCAATCCAGAGTTGCTTGTCTGTTTATCTTCCATCTCAAACCAAACCACAGACATCACGGTCGAGGAGTTTGCGCTCTTGACCACAGTCGCCCCTAGTTGATGATGTCTTTCCCTCAGACTTCCATCCCAACATCACCTTAGATACTGTTCCTCATGAAACATCAGCAAGTTGAGCAGTCTTCATCACTGAAGCTCCTGCAAAATGTGCCCCAACAATCACCCCTCTTTCAAAGTCACTGAGATCTCTTCTTCTAGCCATGCTAGCCAAAATAATGGATAACTAGGCCTGCCCAGCATTTTTATACATGACCCTAAGCATGATGGGATGTTAATTGTTTAATTAATTAATTCATGTCTATATTTTTATGTCTAGTGTTTGTTAAAGTAGCTGAACCTGCGTCTGTAGATTTGACATTCTTTTTTTGTCTTTGTCTAAAAATTTTAATTTATAATAAACTTAATCTTAACCCAGCTCTTAATTTCAGTTGTATATTTTGACAAAGGTAGATCCACCAGATTGCTCTGCCTATCAAAGAATTTGGTGATTTAATTGATCATTGGAATCCTGTGTAGTAATTATTACATCCGTTGCCCCAATAGGCGATCTCTCTGACAGAAGACAAAGGAATACGAGTGTAAGTGCTCTAAACGGGGGTGTTCGTCTCAAACGCGCTGTGAAGCACGTAAGGGAGTCTCCAGAAAGGGGGTCAGTGAGTTCCGTCTCAAAGGAAGTGGATCATCGCCGGCCTCGGAGAGTAGCTTGCCCCGTATAGATGGACGGCAAGTTTGGGGGGGTGGGGGGAAGCAGGGCAATTTACAGGGCAATTTAGCCTCTCCAGTTAGCCTAACGTGCATGTCTTTGGACTGTGGGAGGAAACCGGAGTACCCGGAGGAAACCCACGCGGACATGGTATTTAAATGTGTACGAGGTAGATTTAAAAATAAAACTCTGGGTTAGTCTGGGATAATGTGAGCTGCATGGTCAGGGCATACAGTAATAGTCTGCTGGGTTTACTGCTTGTTTACTGATTTGTAATGCCCACATTGTGGCCCCTTCTGAGCAATATATCGCCAAATCATTTCCCAGAGATTGGGCAGCTTGTTTCGACCATAAAGAAGGTGTTCAGACAGGAAACTCAACTCAGGTACAGGGAACATAGTAGAGATGCAATTGCAAATTCTTCTCTGCCCATAATGCTGCCACCTGTGCTAAGTCTTGATAGGACCCTCAATAGGTATCCAGCAGTATCATACCATTCTACATACATCCCTTCTTACACAAGCTTTGACAAGTTTTCACACATAAATGTCAATCCATGAAAGAAGAAACCGTAAGCCAAATAACAATAATTAAAATCAGTGACAAAATATAAAACATTGCCCACACTTAAGATAAGAACTAGATAAGTGAATTTCTTGTGCTCATTTTTTAAATAGCATGCTCATACAGCCTTTCCTATTTTTACATTGTTCTATGGATTAGTGTAGTTTAAAAGAATGTGTTGTCAAATTATCGTTTTCCTCCCAATTTAAATGTTGGTGCATTGTCTGTCCATACTGTTGAGTAAAACATGAAGGGAAAAAGTGTCAACACACATTTACTTCAAAGTCAGTCCACATGCTTAGGAGCTTCACCTGAGGTAATTAGATGCTTAATTGAGATAATTAACATACTGCAATAGGGTGATCGTTTAATAAGAGGCTTGAGAAGAGACTACAGTGATGCCCCCTAGTGCTGGGAGGAGCACACTACTGAACTCTGTATGGTCAAATAAAATATCGATACATTTTGTGACAAAAGTAACAAAAAATCATATTCTTAATGTCAACTTCTATATATAATCAAATGTATTAAGATTACAAATTACAATTCATATTGTATTAATAGCAGGTGTAAAGGACAAGTGTAGGGATCACATGTTTCCGTGAGGAACATAATTACATTTATAAAAATCATATATTTGCTCTTCACATTGAGCTACACTATGAGAACTGACCCGACTTCATTTGATGGATTTGTCTATAGTCCCCCTGACCAGTAAAGCTGACTCTGTATTCTGGGGCTTTTGGAGAACAAACACGTCAATACATACCATATTCCCTCTTGCATTATAACAAGTGCCATGTCTCCTTTTAACAAATATACATTTTAAAGAGCTTTGTATCCATAATATGTCTCACTCTTACTGGATGAGAATTCTGGATCTGGCGCATGTGGGCGTGGAGTTAGTGTTTTTTTAACAATTCCATTTGGACATTTAAAAAACATATTTGCATTTTCTGGGTCATGCAAAATCCAGTTTTTCATCTTCCATTTGTTTGTAGTGAATAAAATAAGTAGGAGAAATATTGTGTGAGTGCAGGAAGACGTTGTGAAACATGGTTTTCACGCCCTCCCCCAGCGCTGTGACAGAGTTAGGGTCAGGGGTCGCCGTTACCTTGGCAGCAGCCGTCACCGCAGCTGTGGCGGCCACGTTCAGCCCTTTCCTCCCAAAGTGCACCAGGGCGTCATAACTCTTGTCCTTGGCTTGACATAGATAGTCATCGATATCCTGGAGAGAAACACGCACGTTACACAGATGAACAGGATGCACCCCTGCAGCCTGCTCTTTCCTCCCCTCAGGCAGGAACACAAGTTGACCTCTCATCCACAACACAGACACTAACATCAGTGGAGACTCAAAGCCAAGCGTCACACTTCAGCGCTATTAGCCCAAAGCGAAACTCAGAGCCAGCGGTCAGTTTTGCGCTCTGATCTGACAGAGTCCACGCAGCAGGGCAGCGATATGAAGCTGTGTGCCTGTCTGTGGTCACAACGGGTGATAAGCATTTCCAAGCTTCTACAATAAAGTGACACGTTAATTACCATTTAAGAGAGACTACGGTTCGAGATTGTCACTTTATCTTCTGTGCAACCTGAAGAAGAAATTCTGAAAATCTTTATTTACTCAGGTAATAAAATCATCTTTCACCCTTTTTCTCTGATTGACATAAGCACAATGCTGCACTCAGCACATGCGTTTGACACCCAGACACACAGACCCACAGACACACAGACACACACACACACACACACACCCAGACACACAGACAGACACACAGACAGACACCCAGACACACAGACACACACCAGACACACAGACCCACAGACACACAGACAGACACACAGACACTCAGACACACACACACCCAGACACAGACACACAGACACCCAGACACACAGACCCCAGACAGACACACAGACACACACACACACACACACACACCCAGACACCCAGACACACAGACACCCACCCACACCCAGACACACAGACCCACAGACACCCAGACACACAGACCCACAGACACACAGACCCACAGACACACACACACACACACACACACACACACACACACAGACACACAGACACACACACAGACACACAGACACACAGACAGACACAGACACACAGACAGACACACAGACACACACACACCCAGACACACACACACACAGACACACAGACACCCAGACACCCAGACAGACACACAGACACACAGACACCCAGACACACACACACACAGACCCACAGACACACAGACACACACACACAGACACCCAGACACACAGACACACAGACACCCAGACACACACAGTCTGCTGCTGCTACTCCGACATCCCTGGAGCTTCCTGTCTCCGGAAATCAAGGTAAACAGGAAGAAAGTAATTTATTTCCTTCAAACCTTTCTGCCACTGTCCCTCCAGCAGCAGTGGAGACAGACAGCCCTACAGCCCCCCAAACCACACCACTAATGTCGTCTCCAATATCACCAGCACATTTACCTTTCTATATCTTTTATATGAATGATGTCACTCCACAATGAGGACACTGTGCAGGGGGATGACATCATGCATGACATCATGCAGTACAGAGAAATGAGGAGCAGAGGGTACGAGGGAGACTCAAATAGAAATAATAATAATAATAATGATAATAATAATAATAATAATGATAATAATAATAATAATGATAATAATAAAAATCAGTGATGGCTGGGGATATAGCCATAGAACCCTAACCCAAGCCCCAACCCTGGACAGTTTCAAAGCCGCCCTCAAAACCCATCTGTTTTCTAAAACCTTTGTTTAGTTTCTGTGGTTCCTGTGTTGTCTCCGTTCTGTTGTGCTTGTATCTGCTTAAATGTATGTTTTATGTAACTTTTATCTACTCCTCCCACTGTACTGCGACCATGGGTTTCTTGAAAGGCGCATAACAAATAAAATGTATTATTATTATTATTATTATAGGGGGGATGTAAACCGTTTCTTTTTTTTCCTTCTACATTTTGTTTCAGATTTTTTGTTTTTCTCCCCAATTTGGAAGCCAATTATACCCTCTATTTATTTAGATTAACCCTCCCCCCCATGAACTTGCCGCCCGTCTCTACGGGGCAAGCTACTCTCCGTGGACGGCGATGATCCGCCTCTTTCGAGACAGCTCCAGTTTACTCTGCAAAGAACAATAATGCTTTCACAGAATAATAATACATTTTATTCATTATGCGCCTTTCAAGGTAGTGAAGGTCACTTTACAGCATTATAAAACTGCACTCTAATTCACTCAGTTAGTCACAGAGCGGAAGCAGAAGTCCTCCAGCAGTGGAGACTGGCAGTGATGCAGCAGACGTGTTCTAAAACGAGCGCTACATTAAACTGTGCATTTAGCAGTCCTACAGAAGGTGCAGACATCAATCGATTTGCAGCCCCTTCATGGATATGTGAAATATGAATACCATGGATTTTTCAAAGGGAAGACATCAGAGAGCAGTGGAAGGAGAACCGAAAGCGTCTCATTAGTTTGAGTGACTGAAGTCGTCTCTGAGTCGTCTCTGAGTCGTCTCTGAGTCGTCTCTGAGTCGTCTCTGAGTCATTTCAAGGGCATTTTATGCGGCTGTAGTTTGAGTTCACGGTTTCATGAATCTGGTCAAAAGCACGGCTTGTGTAACAGTCATATAAATAGCATAATAATGACCAATGCAGGTCACCTCTGAATACTGGAGTAAAACAGGACATGAAACCAGAATGGAAATGCTATGAAGTCCTTGGGTAGCGATGCATGGGCTATGTGACAGGATATGATGATGTGATTATTGATTAGTTTGTGATTATTGGGTAGTTTTGAAGATGGCAGTGATGTATAGGGTCATGATGTATGAGGTATAGGTTAGTGAGGTATGGGGTATTGATGTATAGGGTATAGGGTATTGATGTATAGGTTACAGCAGCGGTCCCCAACCACCGGGCCATGGCCCGGTACCGGTCCATGAGGCATTTGGTACCGGGCCGCACAGAAATAATAAAAATGTTTTAATTTTAATTTTATTTCCATTTTATTGACTATCGCAGGGTGTTTTATTTTGAAAAATGACCACTTCCGTCTGTGCCTCTTTTCTGCACTTGTCTCATTTTTTTTTTGTCTATGCATGAAACCGGTCCGTGGTGCAAAAAAAGGTTGGGGACCGCTGGGTTACAGGGTACTGATGTATAGTGTACAGGGTATTGATGTATAGGGTATTGGTATATAGGGTATTGATGAATAGGGTATTGATGTATATGGTAGTGATATATAGGGTATTGATGTATAGGGTATTGATATATAGGGTATTGATGTATAGGGTATTGATATATAGGGTATTGATGTATAGGGTATTGATGTATAGGGTATTGATGTATAGGGTATTGATATATAGGGTATTGATGTATAGGGTATTGATGTATAGGGTAGTGATATATAGGGTATTGATGTATAGGGTGGTGATATATAGGGTAGTGATATAGGGTATTGATGTATAGGGTATTGATATATAGGGTATTGATGTATAGGGTATTGATGTATAGGGTATTGATGTATAGGGTATTGATGTATAGGGTAGTGATGTATAGGGCATTGATGTATAGGGTATTGATGTATAGGGTAGTGATATATAGGGCATTGATGAATAGGGTATTGATGTATATGGTAGTGATATATAGGTCATTGATGTATAGGGTATTGATGTATAGGGTAGTGATATATAGGGTATTGATGTATAGGGTGGTGATATATAGGGTAGTGATATAGGGTATTGATGTATAGGGTAGTGATATATAGGGTATTGATGTATAGGGTGATGTATAGGGTATTGATGTATAGGGTAGTGATGTATAGGGTATTGATGTATAGGGTAGTGATGTATAGGGTATTGATGTATAGGGTAGTGATATAGGGTATTGATGTATAGGGTAGTGATATAGGGTATTGATGTATAGGGTAGTGATATAGGGTATTGATGTATAGGGTAGTGATGAATAGGGTATTGATGTATAGGGTAGTGATGTATAGGGTAGTGATATATAGGGCATTGATGAATAGGGTATTGATGTATATGGTAGTGATATATAGGGCATTGATGTATAGGGTAGTGATGTATAGGGTAGTGATATAGGCAGAGTATAGGCCTGACCTTCTCTTTGAAGGCCAGCATGAGTGGAATGGTGACACAGCAGAGAGGAGGGCAGCAGAGGCCAGGCCTCACCTTCTCTTTGGAGGACAGGGTGGGATGCACAAACTTCCTGTACAGCACACTGGAGCCCTTGGTGTACGGGGACAGCAGCCACACCACAAATGCGATCTTCAGCTCGTAGTAAAACGGGAGCCTGCCAGGAACAAGGAACACACACACCTGAGAAACACAACATGTGTCCATACCAGAGTTTCCTATCACAACGTGTGTCCATACCAGAGATTAATATCACGGTGTGTGTCCATACCAGAGTTTACTATCACAATGTGTGTCCATACCAGAGTTTAATATTCATATTCATATGGGCAGCAGTGTGGTGTAATGGTTAGGGAGCTGGGCTTGTAACTCAGAGGTTGCTGGTTCAATTCCCAGATGGGGCACTGCCGTTGTACCCTTGAGCCAAAGGTACATAACCTGAATTGCTTCAGTAAATTATTCAGCTGTATAAATGGATTGTATGTAAAGAAATGTAAACTGTATAAGTTTACACTGTGTAATCTGCAAAATGCCTGTAATGTCAAATGTCAAATGTCAGATCACGGTGTGTGTCCATACCAGAGTTTAATATCACAAGCCATCAGTGACGCTTACAAAGATCAGTCAATGAGTACTAATTTTATGTGATTTAATAGAATACTAAATTACAGAAGTGGTTCGCACAAGATTAACTTAATTACTAGCCTGAGGCTGAGCCCCACGCCTTTAAAGCAGAGACTACTCTCACCCTGTTTCTCTTTACATTCCTTGTCCAACTTTATTTCATAATAGCATTTTCTTTTATGTAGCGTTTATGTAGTATCTTCTTACATCTATAGATGGTCTGAACTTGTGGATACATTTTCTCTTTGTTGTCTGTGCCCAAATTCAGTTTTGACTTTGTAAATATCCCTAAATCTGATCTGTGCAGATCAGGCAGTTTAATGCAAAAAAAAAGCATCAAGTTTTCACTGAACTGAAGTTTGTTTCTCTGCTTTATTGGATGTAATGTTTCTCAAAGCCAGTGTGTGATGCAGTCAACAGAGGGGGTTAAGTTAAAAGTGTTGCCTGTTTTTAAAAATCTTTCACAGATTTTTACTCAATTAAACCTCTTATTGTAATTTACATTCTCTAAAGTGACATCATAATAACATGAATCACAATTAAGAGGAAGCTTTGTGATATCTCACCAGTGGACTATTCCATGAATTGGCACGCTTGCTAATTAAGTAAAATAAATGAAAAGAGTTTGTTTGAGATTTCAGCCTCCTCTGTCCCCACTCCTCTGAGTCCACCAGTAACATTAATTGCCGGGTAAACAATGTCACACAGGAAGGACTGAATTTTGTCCTAAACATAATACACAGTGGAAAAAAGTCATCACGCTCACCAGCAAAGAAAGATGTCCGTGATTGTTTCTGCAGTGGTAAAAAGTGCAAATATTATCCAGTACATCATCCATTTTACCTGTTTAAGAGAAGAAGAAATAAACTTAAGAGAAAATGAAATATGTGCAGACTCGCTCCCACTGGGACCACATATACTGAAAAATGTAGCATTTAGTACTGTACATTTTACATTTACATTTTTTAAGCTCTTATTTACAAGATGTGCATTAATACATGAGGAACAATCATAGTTTGTGCAAGAGATCTTAATCAGTGATAGACATCATTGAGGCGACCTTAACAAGAAAGGTTAGTAATGTATTATTCATTTTTTTTTAAATTTTATATATAAAATGGTAGGAACAATCATTACATTACATTACATTACATTATAGGCATTTGGCAGCGCTCTTATCCAGAGATCAGTGCAGTAAGAACAGTTTAGATAGACATCATTGCTAGGAGCAACCACATAGTTAAACTAGGACCCTGTAGGTAAATCTGTATACAATTCAGAGGTAGCAGTAACACTGGGAAGGAAAAATACATAAACAAGTTAAACTAATGTATTATTCATTTTTATTTTTTATTTTTATATATAAAATCATTCCACCATCGTGGAGCCAGAACTGACAGGAGACGTGAGGGATAGGGGAGGTGCTATATACAAGAAGTCTGTTGTAGGTTTGAAGATCTTGGTGAGGTATGTTGGGTAGTGTTGGGTAGGCAGTAGGCAGTGGTGATGACAATTGCCGCCTCCAGGCGCCTGACAGCCGCTCCTCGCGGTCTCGCCTCTTCTCTGTCCTGACCCCTCGCTGGTGGAACGACCTTCGGCAATCAGTCAGGACCGCAGAATCACTTGCGATCTTCCGCAAGAGACTCAAAACCCACCTTTTCAGACTCCACTACCACTGAACTCTGAACAATCTAGCTAATTGTCATCACCACTGCCTACTTGCTCTACACTGTATACCACTGCTTACTCCACTTAATAAATAAATAAATAAAATAAAAATAAAACACTAACCTTTTCCTTCCCAGTGTTACAGGTGTGGTACGCAGCTGCCTACAATGATGTCTATCACTGGATTACTGCACTGATCTCTTGCACAAACTATGATTGTTCCTACCATGTATTTATGCACATCTTGTAAGTCGCTCTGCATAAAAGCGTCTACTAAATGGCGTATGTTATTATTATATATTATTGCTTGCCTAATGTCCCCCGTGCAGTCTGAGGCTGGTGCTCAGATTCAGGGGAAACGTAAGTCAGTACGGGAAGGAGCTCTCTCCACCTTCAGTGACCAAATTAAGCAGTTGTTGTTTTTTTTTACACAACACTGTGAATTCGGTGTTCCCCGAGGTTCCCCAAAACTGTTTTGTGAGTGCTGTGAAGTTAATATTAGCCTAATTGTGTTATTCAAAGTGAAGAGCAAAGCGCATTTTGGTTATACTGAATCATTCCTCCCACACCACTCTCACATACTCACATATTCCTTAACGTCCTTGGATCTGACTGCTTTGTAGGAGGAGTAGGCTGGGTAGAGCGTGCCGAAGATGAGCCTGAGAGACAGGACACAACACACACAACTTTAATCATGAAACAGTCACAACACACACAACTTTAATCATGAAACAGACACAACACACACAACTCATGGAACAAACAGACACAACACACACAACTTTAATCATGAAACAGACACAACACACACAACTTTAATCATGGAACAGACACAACACACACAACTTTAATCATGGAACAGACACAACACACACAACTTTAATCATGGAACAGACACAACACACACAACTTTAATCATGGAACAGTCACAACACACACAATTTTAATAATGCAGAACTCAAAACTCAAAGGAACAGACAAAATTTAGCATGGAACAGACACAACACACACAACTTTAATCATGGAACAGCTTTAATCAAACAATGTTAATTTTAATAATGAGTTCAAAACTCAAAGCAGGAAAATAGCTTAAACATTTATTAAGAGTTCCCCAAAAAGGCTTTAACATTTAAGCTTTAACATTTAAGCTTTAACATTCAAGCTTTAACATTCACACATAATCAAGAATAAAAGCAACACACTTGATGCACAGGGCAGAGCTGCCATGTTGTTACATTATTCATATTTTTCTTTCAATTTAATAAACTGCTGAATTTAAGACTACTGCTACATAATTATATTTTTTCCACTGCTCATTACAGCACTGCCTGTGTTTTTTGCACCATATTACTCACAAATGTGCATTTTTAGGTGTAATAAGGAGTTTATGCACTGTAACCCAACCAAGTTCTTGATGGACTGTTCTTGATGAAACTGCCTGCTCATACCCTAGATTTATATTTGCAGTCAACTGATTCAGTTTCTCATCTATTTTGCCTTGCATCCCGAACCAATTCGTAGACATCACGGTCGAGGAGTTTGCGCTCTTGACCACAGTCGCCCCTAGTTGATGATGTCTTTCCCTCAGACTTCCATCCCAACATCACCTTAGACACTGTTCCTCATGAAACATCAGCAAGTTGAGCAGTCTTCATCACTGAAGCTCCTGCCAAATGTGCCCCAACAATCACCCCTCTTTCAAAGTCACTGAGATCTCTTCTTCTAGCCACGGTAACCAGAATAATGGATAACTGGGCCTGCCCAGCATTTTTATACATGACCCTAAGCATGCTGGGATGTTAATTGCTTCATTAACTCAGAAACCACACCTGTGTGGAAGTGTCTGCTTTCAATATACTTTGTGTTCTCTATTTACTCAAAATGTAGCATGTCCTATATTTTGGCAGCTACCTGTATTTATGTAGACTAATTTGACAGCGATGACCTCTTTTTGCTAACTTTACAGAACATCTATTACTAGAAAGTAACAAGATACAATGGTCAATTTTAAAGATATATAGCAACCAAATACTTACAACTTATTGTTTTCTAGACATTAAGTCCTGTGTCCCTCTGAAAATAATTGATCTGGTTTTGTTTGGGATTTTTATCCCATCCATCCATCTTCTACCGCTTATCCATCGTCCTCAAGCAGGGAGACCTGCCCAGTGGTGAGTACATTGTTTGAAGTAGACATCATGCCCAAGCCACCTAGGCTACAGGTAGTGGATGACAGTTTAAGGACATTTTGTTTTCCATTTTCTCCCAATTTGGTTTTTATCCATTTTCTCCCATTTGGTACCAATTACGCCATTTTCATGTTAATCCCCCCCTCGTACTATGAGTTCGCTGCTGTAGCCCTGTGACCGGCGGTGTCGAAGGTGAAGTATCGTCTCCTCCGAGACGGCACTCGCCAAGCCGCCGACCATAACTCCGGCACCAAAGAGCCACTCCTGTAATTACGGCTGTGCGA
>JAINUG010000404.1:0-52500 GCA_029706075.1 Aldrovandia affinis | reverse complement strand
AAAGAATAGGCTGCACTTTTAATTGAAACCCCTAACGGTAATAACTGTACTAACTGTAAAAACTGTAGAGTAAATAACCTTCTGCTTTTTCACCAGCATTAAGCTGCCAGACTTGCACAGATCAGATTTGTGGATTTTAACAATGTAAATATTCCTTGGATTCGGGGACGGTGAGGGAAGAGTCCATATAAGAACATGCTACTTATTTTTGTGATGTAAAGACAAATAATGTCAATATTGATTATCCATACGAATATTTGCTTGGCTGATAATCTAGGAGAATAAATGGAACCCGATTGAGAGTAATCACGGATTTAAAGGCATGTATTCTGGCTCCTGTGTTTCAAACCTGCAGATGTTACGGTAACATCCGCGCAGTGCACTGGGATAAGGTATGGACAGACTAAGCAGTCAAAAGCAGCAAGTGATTCACCTACCCAATCAGCTCACAGCAGGTGATTCACCTACCCAATCAGCTCACAGCAGGTGATTCACCTACCCAATCAGCTCACAGCAGGTGATTCACCTACCCAATCAGCTCACAGCAGGTGATTCACCTACCCAATCAGCTCACAGCAGGTGTGTCTCACCCCATAATGGCCTGCTCACCCCGGTCAGGGCGCAGCGCTCCCCCAGGCACACGCAAGGCCTCACACTCAGAGCTGAGTCCCCCTGAGTCCCCCTGAGTCCCCCTGAGTCTCCCTGAGTCCCCCTGAGTCTCCCTGAGTCCCCCTGAGTCCCCCTGTGTCCCCCTGCCCACGTGCTGCTGCTCAGTGCTGGAGCGAATGTGGGCAGGACTCTCTCTCTCTCACTCTGATATATCGCCAAACCAAACCATTACAGCAGAGTGAGGAGATCCAGGGCGCTTGCAAGGCACCCAGCAAACCCAGTTAAACTCACCCACAAACGCAGCTAAACTCACCCAGCAAACCCAGCTAAACTCACACACACACACACACACTCTCTCTCACACACACACACACTCACACAAACACACTCACACTCACACACACTCACACACTCTCTCTCACACACACACACACACACACACACACACACACTCACACACACACACACTCTCTCTCACACACACACACACACACACACACACACACACACTCTCTCTCTCACACACACACACACACACACACACACACTCTCTCTCTCACACACACACACACACACACACACACACACACACACACTCACACACACTCTCACACACACACTCACACACTCTCACACACACACACACACACACACACACACACACACACACACACACACACACACACACACACACTCACACACACACTCTCTCTCACACACACACTCACACACACACACACACACACACACACACTCTCTCTTACACACACACACACACACACTCACACACACACACACACTCTCTCTCACACACACACACACACACACACACACACACACACACACACACTCTCTCACACACACAAACACACACACAACATGATCCACTACTGCAGCGGTTTGAGAGGAGAGGGCTCAGTGCCTTGCTCAAGAACAGCAGTTCCTTTTCAAGGATTCGAACCTGAACACTTCTGGGTACAACTGTAGCACTCTTCCAGTCTTCAACGTTCGTCAGCTAACCTTTACTAACCTTTTCCTTCCCAGTGTTACAGGTATGGTGTGCAGCTGCCTACAATGATGTCTATCGCTGTGTTACTGCACTGATCTCGTGCACAAACTATGATTGTTCCTACCATGTATTAATGCACATCTTGTAAGTCGCTCTGGATAAGAGCGTCTGCTAAATGCTGTAAATGTAAACGCAGCCAGTAGAAGACTCATGTCAGGCAGCTGCTGTGACCCTGCCCTCTGAACACACCTGATACCGTTTAGCTACAGGTGCCTGGAAATTAATGTTTTGTCTGACTTTTGTTTCCGTCCAACTAAGACTATTCTGCATGATGGCCATATCTGATTGAGACATTTATGAATTGTTATTATATCTGTACTTTCAATATTACTACCTCACAGTTATATTGACAGTAGTGGAGTTTATTGGTGATATATATGTTCACGGCTGTTTTATTGACATATGGAAACTGCACGGGCAAGTGACATAAAGTAAATAAACCACTCCACATGGAAACAACACGACAGCAGCAAGACTACTACTGTGCTACTACCACTCCAGACAAATAATAATAATCAAAATAATAATAATAATAATTCGAATGTATAAATCAACCTTGGAAAGCTAAAGCCGGCTGCCCCTTCGCCATGTGTTCAGCAGGAAGCGATCGGTCGCCATTTTAAAATCCCTTTGTCATGGCCTACTATCTGCTAACTTCAAAGGGCCAGAGGCAACCAGCAGCACATACAAGTGCAGGATGACCCAGGGGCGATTCTACGATGTGACCTTTAGGGGGCTCAGCCCCCAATGAGAATGTGAGACGTACACATGCAAAGCACAAGCCCTAAATGGTTTATTAATTTACTGTTACATTCCCCCCAAAACAAAAACACCACAATGGTGGTCGCTCTCAAAATTGAAATGCCACTCTCTCTATCTGTGGCATTTAAAAAAAATAGATATTAAGTAAAAATGTTTTTTAGAAAAGACTGACTAAACATTTTCAGGGGGGCTGAGATGAAAGACAGGGGGGCTAAAGCCCCCATAAACAGAGTCTAAAATCACCACTGGGATGACCTGATCAACTGGCTCTCACCCTAATGCTGACCATACGCACGTCACCGTGGACACGAGGCCTCTGGCCGGAGAGACATGACACAGCACCCACCCTGGACCCCTGATCATACGCATGCGCCTGGGCTGCCTCGCATCTCTGCCTCGTAGAAGCACCACCTGTAGTATAATGTACCGACAGAAACGCCTTTTTACAGCGAGCAAACCGTCCATCAGAGAAGGGGCTATGCCCGCGCATATTAAACACAGCGACGGCGAGTATTCCGACATCGTCGTAAAATTATCATTTTGTTCGCGATTCTTTCTTTATGGAAATATTCATAAGTAACGCCGTCGCGATGTAGAAACCGGAACGAAACGTGTTTTGATAATGGACCTGCGGCCTCTCCTACACACCCAGCGCGCACATCAATGTGATGGTCATCTCCTCTCAGCGAGCGCCATGCCCAGATGCCATACGTTTGCTACAGTCTAATCCATATTTATAAAATTCACATTTCACAAAGGTTCAAAGCGCCAAATATTTAATTACGCAACAAAACACAGCTAAATATTTCATTGTTATTTAGCTAAATCAATTTGACCAATCGGGTCGGTTATTTTTTTGTCTCGCAGGTTTTCCTGTATAACGGAATGTCTAACGCAAAGCGCTCTTTAAACACACACACAGTTTGTAATACAGATAGGCGATACACATTAGGGTTAGGGCTATATACATATTCGATTTCCACAGAACTCCATTGGAGAATGTGTGTGTTTGGGGATGAATGAATAAATAAGTGCGATATCGCCTCTGTTACGTCAGGGTGGAACAGCGTGAATGCGCTCTCCGGTCCAAATGGGCGTTCAGTTTCTTTGTTTGAAAAATTGAAGCCGTCTGTCAAAAATACACAATGCACATTACCTTTACAAAATCATATAATGTTCCAAGGAAGTGCCACTCAGAAACAGCTGAACTGGATCTAACGAAGAACCCACCATGTATACACCCTACTGATATACAGGGCTATGGACAGGAACGAAACCATAACTGAAGTATTATACAAAACGCGCCTATTTTGTTACATTACTGTATTGGAAACGAACAGCCAGTAAAAGCAGAAACATTGCAGTGCCTCGCGTGGCTGCAGCGGACAGATAGCCGCCCAATGTTGTTATTCGAGACGCGGGCAGCCCTGTCCTACCCCCTATCCACCGTGTCAAGGCGATATATATATAATAACATCTCTGCTGTATGTCCGGACATGCCCTGGACACAGCGCCGCGTCTTCCGCAGCCGTCAATGAACTCGCAAGTGAGTCGCTATGAGAAAGAGACACAATTTAAAAAACAAGTAAAATTACTTACACCACAAGTCTGGAGATAATCCATGAGACCATTTCGCTGAGAAGGCAGAGTGCGCGTGCACGAGCGGTCGCACGAGCGGGTCGGTCGCACGAGCGCCTCTCTCGCGCCTGTCACTCGCGATCATCGCCCGTCAGCGCGCGCGCTGCGCTCTCGGCACGGCCGCCAGGGGGCGTGCGAGCGTCGGAGCGGAACAGGTGTCTTTGTCCCACACTGCCAGTTGCCCTCGGCAACCGCTAGTTGGAGGAGGTTATGCGACTGACGTGTTGATTTTGTCTGTTTGACATTTTCCTAACTCATCTTATATTGACCAGGAAGGATGAGAAAACCATTGATCAACAGTCAATATTTAAAGACAATACATTTTAGAGTTTTGAAAAATGACATCAAGGTTCTGAAACTAGTGCCAAAGCGATTGAAAAAAAACCCCTGTAAAAACGAACATTCCTGTGGCGCTCAGATACTGAGATGAGATTAAGCTGCCTGTAATATCTTTGTCTAAAATGTATTGTCTTTAAATATTGACTGTTGATCAATAGTTTTCTCATCCTTCCTGGTCAGTATAAGATGAGTTAGGAAAATGTCCTCACAACGTGGGCGCTACTCAACGGTCAACCAGTTGGAAGCTCTTCAGTTAACTGGGGAACCTGTCTGCCCAGCTCTTGGAAGGACATAGCTGCTATATTGACATGTTTCTCATGCTTCTAAGAAGTGCCTGATCTGATAGTTTGTGTGTTTTTTTGTGTTCAGTTTTTTTTATACTGTAATTATGTTTATATTTACTTTTAATGTTGCATTGTTGAAACTGATTGTAAATGTACATTATATCATGAATTGGGTAGTGCAACCCCCGAAACCTGTCAGACCTTCCTCACAACAGAAAAACGGCAGCACTGGACTTGTCAAGGCCCAGGAAGCCTCTCCGCTGCTATTGGTCGGTTGATGAGGGCCAATCGTGGATTACCTTGACGTTACGTGACTCCGGCAGTGTTTGCCCATGCCTCCCCCTCCATCCTGCTCTGTAGAAGTGTCAGGTCTGCATGAAGTGCCACTTTCCAGCTGGTAGCGTCACGTTGGCTGAGTGGACCGACACCAGGTCTCTCTGGACGCCGTTAACACGCGCGGGACAGAAGCATCGAGCCCCGGGTCTGACCCGAGTACACCAGACATTCGCTGTGAAGGGTGCCAAGACCCTCCATTAGGTGAATGGCACAGGGACACTGCAGAGCCTCAATGGCAGAGCACGCAGTTGAGAATACCCTGGAGCATAATGTTATACACCTTGTACACCTGTCAGTTCCTACTCAGGAGAACCACAGAGACACAAATACACAGATAAGATTACACAATATTTACACTTCCCCTTCCCCTTTTCAGGACCCAACTCTGCGGAGGAACAGGTACAGATTTATTTATTTTTCCGACATTCACCCTAATTATCCAACGTGTCAGACTGGTCATTTTATTTTTCTCCATCTTGAAACCGTGTTTTACATTTGTGAGTGTAACCACTCACGTTCAAGAGTCAGACAGCAAATGTTCACACTGCATATAATATGTATTCTCCCATTTCTTAGATGGCAAATTCGTTTTTTTTATACATTAAATACAAAAAATATATATCTTTGAGGGTATACATATATATTTGTAATAAACACTGACTTTGTCCAAATGTGTGCACTTACATTTAAAATGTATTTGATAGCATGGTCCCAACCAGTGTTGCAGTGGAAGAAAAGTATGAAATGCCAACTGAATTTGCCATGTTAAAGGACTTAAGAAGTTAAATAACCTACCCAGCACAACCACAATTCAGCTCTTCCTGAAACTGGAGTACAGGGCTTTGTTCAGATACAACAAACATGCACATTAAATGGAAAAGAGTAACAAGATTCAAGTTTCATGACAAACAATTTGTTTGCAGGGTTGGGTCAGCGGCACACAAAGCCTGTCTCTTACATCTTTGTCCAAATGGGTCAGGGAAACAATACGCAAAGAAAGGAGTGACAATATTCCCCCAGTAAAGACGGGATGACTCTCAACCACAGCCTCGTTTGAAAGAGGGCCTGAAAGGAAGATGAGCTGAAAGCAGGCAGTACAGCAATGTGTAAGAGAACTGATCAGCCTCTTCTCTATTAAACAGGTCATTTAAAATGTCCATAATGTCAAAACACAAAAGGGTGTTGAGACCAGGCTTAACACAGCACTTGTACACCAAAATGACCAGCTAAGATGGACTCAATACCTGCTGTAAGTTCTCATGAATGGTGCATAGTGCACCTCCATGCACAGCATGCAAAGAGGGAACAATAACAAGCCACGTATCTATGTAAAATGTATACAAGCCATTACATTTAGTAGTGGCATATATAATGATACATTGTAAATAAGATAAGTACTATACTATCAAGAATATGGAATGATCAAAACACATCTACATAAGATCGGTTTTAAATCTGGAACACAAGCAAGTGCCAAGACTGGCTAGATTAGTTATCACGACAATATCTATATGATGTTACAAAAGCTACATTTTTTATTGACTGTACTTGGTATGACAACACACATATCAATACAATCAATACAAAGAACACAAATCAAAGCAGTGTGTTAATGGTCTTATGTAACAGGATTTTTCAATGACGGGGGAGAAATCATTTGATATATTAAAATATAACATGACAAAAATACTTGAAAATGAAATGCAAACATAGTAAACAAGACTTGAAACTCAAGTCCTTGATTCAACACTAGAGCTCTGCATTAGGATTCTTAAGCGGTTACGCCCTCTGGTGGTGAAATGGGGGGGTTGCACAAACAAGCTTTGTCCATTCTTGGGAGTTTTCACTGAAATTATATTTGGTTATTCCTAGAAGGATATGATGGAATAATAACATGACTAGATTTTAAAAGCATCCAAAAGCCAAACTTTGCAGCCTCACATTTCTGACTGGCAATTTACAAAACAGCCCAAAATTGTGTCACCATGAACAAACAAAGAGCCAGTGGTCATTTCATGCACAATCCGCAGACATTTATTGGGAACTGGATGTTTGTGGAGAGTAAATTTGATAGGATTTGGATTGAAATGGCTGCTCCTTCTACAATATACAACGCATTAGTCTTCTGAAATTACAAGGCATTTCAAATGAGTTTTCAGCATTTTTAACATAAAACAACTTTAGAATTTCCCATGATTTTGTTGAGAGGTCCAGTTTTTTTTCCTGCATATTCCAAATATTCGGGGAGATACAGGCAGCTTTTCTCCTTTAGCAAAAAGCATAAAAATGTCCTGCTCTTTGGACTGGCTCCCTGTCCACTCTCACTCACTTTGGCTACAGTGGATAAGGCTTTTTAATATTTTTATTATTATTTATTTTTCAGATTTTGCCCCGTTTTTCTCCCAATTTGGTAGCCAATTACTCCCACTGTGCTTAGTTCAATCCCCTCCCTCGTAGTTCGCTGCCGTAGCCCTGTGACTGGCAGTGACAAGGGCGTAGCGCTGCCTCCTCTGAGACAGCACTCGCCGAGCTGTCGACTGTAATTCCGGTACCCCAGAACCACTCCTGTGCGCAGCAAACTGTGTGTGTCGGCTTCCCTCCCCCCTCCCCGGGGCGGACAGCCAATTGCCGCCCCGATGGCACTCCTGGCCAGAGCCGACTCTGGTGCGACGGGGAATCGAACCCCCGGTCGCTGTGGCCAGCGTCGGACGTTGAAACCACTAGACCATGCGGGAGGCCCAGTGGATAAGGCTAAGCGGAGAAAAACCTGCCTGCATCTCAACATTATCGTGGGTCGAAAATTAATTACATCACATTACATTTTAGCCATTTAGCAGACGCTCTTATCCAGAGCGACTTGCACAGTTTACATTTCTTTAAATACAATCCATTTATACAGCTGGATATTAACTGAAGCAATTCAGGTTAAGTACCTTGCTCAAGGGTACAATGGCAGTGCCCCACCTGGGAATCTAACCAAATTAATCAAACCAGAACCTCTTAGATACAAGTCCAGTTCCCTAACCATTATGCTACACTGCCACCATACTATGTTGGAAATGATGTTGGAAATACTGTAACACTCAGATCACCTAACAGGACATGTGATGCACATGTGTGTTCAGTCATATGCAGTTATGAATCAGAGAATCATATGATGTGAAGAGGATCAGAGCGCAGGAGCTGAATGTGGCAACACACCAAGTCAATTCTCACAGATTACAAACAAAACCACACAAAACCTTTAACCGCAGCAGGTTCTTTTGAGAAGGCTCTCAGACAGCGAGCCAAACCTTTCGTTTACGGATAAATGCACATGAACATCAAGTAGCAGTGAAGCCTGCTCAATACTTTCAGTCTTTTCTAAACCGTCGTCTTAGTGGTCCTTGTCTGACAGAATAAAACATATCAATAAGGCAACATATGAAATCCAAACATTTTAATGTATGTCAAAATATAACTACTACTGCCGCCTTACATATAAGCAATGTTTTCTCTGCAAATATTGTAAAAGCATTTTTAAATGACATTTTATGTTCTACAATTTACCCACAAAACTGCATAAAAAGGAGGAATATCCTGACAAATGCAGCATACCTTCACACTTAAAATATCCTCTTTACATTTGGGGTTTTACATTTTAACATGTAGAGGTGTTTTTGGAAACGGCCTGTAGGAGTGGGCGTGGCCTGTAGGGTGGGGGAGTGGCCTGTAGTAGTGGGCGTGGCCTGTATGGGTGGGGGAGTGGCCTGTAGTAGTGGGCGTGGCCTACATGGGTGGGGGAGTGGCCTGCATGGGTGGGGAGTGGCCTGTGAGGGTGGGCGGGGCCTGTAGGGTGGGGGAGTGGCCTGTAGTAGTGGGCGGGGCCTGCATTTTTAAATGACATTTTATGTTCTACAATTTACCCACAACACTGCATAAAAAAGGAGGAATATCCTGACAAATGCAGCATACCTTCACACTTAAAATATCCTCTTTACATTTGGGGTTTTACATTTGGGGTTTTACATTTTAACATGTAGAGGTGTTTTTGGAAACGGCCTGTAGGAGTGGGCGTGGCCTGTAGGGTGGGGGAGTGGCCTGTAGGGGTGGGGGAGTGGCCTGTAGTAGTGGGCGTGGCCTACATGGGTGGGGGAGTGGCCTGCATGGGTGGGGGAGTGGCCTGTAGGGGTGGGGGAGTGGCCTGTAGGGGTGGGGGAGTGGCCTGTAGGGGTGGGGGAGTGGCCTGTGAGGGTGGGGGAGTGGCCTGTAGGGGTGGGGGAGTGGCCTGTAGGGGGAGTGGCCTGTAGGGGTGGGCGGGGCCTGTATGGGTGGGCGGGGCCTGTAGGGGTGGGCGGGGCCTGTAGGGTGGGGGGAGTGGCCTGTGAGGGTGGGCGGGGCCTGTAGAGTGGGGGGAGCAGGTCTCTTAGCTGCGTAGGGCCTCCAGTCTGGACTGCATCTCCTCGATGTCCTCCTCCCCCTCCTCCCCCACCGTGGCCGCCGCGCCCTGCGGCTCCACCTCCGGCAGCGCGTCCGTCACCTTGCTGGGGGCTTTCCCCAGCGCACCTGCAACCACAGCACCCCCACGCATCACATCCTGCTCCCACAGCAACCCCACGCATCACATCCTGCTCCCACAGCAACCCCACGCATCACATCCTGCTCCCACAGCAACCACACGCATCACATCCTGCTCCACACGCATCACATCCTGCTCCACACGCATCACATCCTGCTCCACACGCATCACATCCTGCTCCACACGCATCACATCCTGCTCCCACAGCTCAGTGGGTAGAGCATGGCACTGGCAATGCCAAGGTTGTGGGTTCTATCCCACGGGGGGCAGGGGGGGCTCACCTGCTGTGGGGCGGGAGGGGGATGCAGGGGGCTCACCTGCTGTGGGGCGGGGGCAGGGGGCTCACCTGCTGTGTGGCGGGGGGGCAGGGGGCTCACCTGCTGTGATCTCAAAGAGGATCTTGTCCACCTCCTCCTCCGCTGCTTCCTCCATCTCGTCCTCGTCCTCCATGCCCTCAAAGGTGTCCTCCAGCATCTCCTCGATGATGCCCGCCTGCGACCATGACCACACTGAGCATGACCACACTGAGCATGACCGCACTGAGCCACACTGAGCATGACCGCACTGAGCATGACCGCACTGACCATGACACTGAGCATGACCGTGACCACACTGAGCATGACCACACTGAGCATGACCGCACTGAGCATGACCGCACTGAGCATGACCACACTGAGCATGACCACACTGAGCATGACCGCACTGAGCATGACCGCACTGAGCATGACCGCACAGGGCATGACCACACTGAGCATGACCACACTGAGCATGACCACATTACCGCACTGAGCATGACCACACTGAGCATGACCGCACTGAGCATGACCGCACTGAGCATGACCGCACTGAGCATGACCACACTGAGCATGACCACACTGAGCATGACCGCACTGAGCATGACCGCACTGACCACACTGAGCATGACCGCACTGAGCGTGACCACACTGAGCATGACCACACTGAGCATGACCACACTGAGCGTGACCACACTGGATGACCGCACATGACCACACTGAGCATGACCACACTGAGCACCACATGACCACCGCACTGAGCATGACCACACTGAGCATGACCACACTGAGCATGACCACATTACCGCACTGAGCGAGACCACACTGAGCATGACCACATGACCACACTGATGCCGCACTGACCACACTGAGCATGACCACACTGAGCATGACCACACTGAGCATGACCACATTACCGCACTGAGCGTGACCACACTGAGCATGACCACATGACCGCACACTGACCGCACTGAGCATGACCACATTACCGCACTGACCGCACTGAGCATGACCACTGAGCATGACCACACTGAGCGTGACCGCACTGAGCATGACCGCACTGACCACACTGAGCGTGACCGCACTGAGCGTGACCGCACTGAGCATGACCGCACTGAGCATGACCGCACTGAGCGTGACCACACTGAGCATGACCGCACTGAGCGTGACCGCACTGAGCATGACCGCACTGAGCATGACCACACTGAGCGTGACCGCACTGAGCATGACCGCACTGAGCATGACCGCACTGAGCATGACCGCACTGAGCATGACCGCACTGAGCGTGACCGCACTGAGCGTGACCGCACTGAGCGTGACCGCACTGAGCATGACCGCACTGAGCGTGACCGCACTGAGCATGACCACATTACCGCACTGAGCGTGACCACACTGAGCATGACCACACTGAGCATGACCACACTGAGCGTGACCACACTGAGCGTGACCGCACTGAGCATGACCACACTGAGCATGACCACACTGAGCGTGACCACACTGAGCATGACCACACTGAGCGTGACCGCACTGAGCGTGACCACACTGAGCATGACCACACTGAGCGTGACCACACTGAGCGTGACCACACTGAGCGTGACCGCACTGAGCATGACCGCACTGAGCATGACCACACTGAGCATGACCACACTGAGCATGACCGCACTGAGCGTGACCACACTGAGCGTGACCGCACTGAGCGTGACCACACTGAGCATGACCACACTGAGCGTGACCGCACTGAGCATGACCGCACTGAGCGTGACCGCACTGAGCATGACCGCACTGAGCACCACTCCTTTATCATTTATCTGATTGTTAATGAAACTAAGTGTGCCTCTTATCTTGACTGACATACAGCTTTTTTTTGTATCCCCCGCCATTTAAAAAAATGTTATTCTCCATTTCTCTTTTCACCTCAATGTGTAATTGTCCTTCATCAGTTTGGAAGGGCACCCAGAGGGTTAGGGTGAGGGTGAGGGTGAGGGTAGGGTGAGGGTTAGGGTTAGGGTTAGGGTAGGGGTAGGGTGAGGGTTAGGGGTAGGGTTAGGGTGAGGGTTAGGGTTAGGGGTAGGGGTAGGGTGAGGGTTAGAGCATGTTGAGCCAGAGGGCTGGTGGAGAGCGTATCGGTCTAGCTTGGCGGACTCGTGTGGACTCACAATACGAGGGGGTTGACATGAAGAATAGAGGGTGTAATTGGCTACTAAATTGAAAATCTGAAACAAATGATTTAAAAATATATATATATTTTTTTTTAAACTGTATTGGGTTGTCACGAACATTAGACAATGGAACACTTGACAACAATTTTTAAAACAATGTACCCAATGACATGGGAGCCATCGAAACCTGGTCCCCCTCATACAGGACAGCGCCAGAGCGTCAGGGCAACGGGGCAACGTCAGGGCAACGGGGCAACGTCAGGGCAGCGTCAGAGCAGCGTCAGGGCAACGGGGCAACGTCAGGGCAGCGTCAGGGCAACGTCAGGGCAACGGGGCAGCGTCAGGGCAGCGTCAGGGCAGCGTCAGGGCAGCGTCAGGGCAGCGTCAGGGCAACGGGGCAGCGTCAGGGCAACGGGGCAACGTCAGGGCAACGGGGCAACGTCAGGGCAGCGTCAGAGCATCAGGGCAGCGTCAGGGCAGCGTCAGGGCAGCGTCAGGGCAGCGTCAGGGCAACGGGGCAACGGGGCAGCGTCAGGGCAGCGTCAGGGCAACGTCAGGGCTGTCTCACCTTCATCATCTCCTTGGAGAGCTCCCTCATGGTGGCCTGGATCTCGGGGATCCGCACCAGACTCTGCATGGACTTCATCACCTCCGTGCTCCTCTGCAGGGAGCCGGCCACACGCAGCACGGCTGCACAGCAGTTTCATCGGTTAGGGAAAGGGGCGTCTTTATGATGCCTATATTCACTAGTGTTAAAACACGGCTACTGTCCTGTAGATTTCTGCACAATGCATTTTAACACACAGCCCCCCACACACACACACACACACACACACACACACATACACATACACATACACATACACACACACACAGACAGACAGATAGACACACACACACACACACACACACAGACACACAGACAGACAGATAGACACACACTCCCTCACACTCTCACACACACACAGACAGACAGACAGATACACACACACACACACACACACACACACACACACACTCACACACACACACACACACACACTCACCAAGCTGGTTCTTCATACTGAGTAGGACAGAGTTCATGTGGGCCTTGGACGTGTGCAGCTTGTTGACGGCCCGTTTGGACTGGACCATCTCCTTGGCCAGAACCACGCACACGTCCCTCTGCCCCTTCTTCGCAGCATCTTTGATGGAGCGCTTCACCTTGTCCTGCTCCCTCTGAATGTCTGAGCCACACACGTGCACACAGACCACACACACACACACGCACAAAGACCACACACACACACGTGCACAAAGACCACATACACCTCACAGTCTACACATGGTCAAATCAAATCCAAAATATGATGGAAAGACTTTCACATTTGCCTAAAAATACATGGTAAAGTACATCAATTTAATTAATGCGTATATGCTGTTGTATGTGCATACTGTGGAATATATTTTTCACTACATGTAATATTACTACACTTTCTATAATATAGCCTAAACACAAAATGACATGAAAATGCCAAGAATCTATACCGTATGCTTCCTCACATATGAATTATACAGTGATCTATATGTGATCTGTATGTGATCTGTATGTGATCTATGTGTGATCTGTATGTGATCTGTATGTGATCTATATGTGATCTATATGTGATCTATATGTGATCTATGTGTGATCTGTATGTGATCTATATGTGATCTATATGTGATCTATGTGTGATCTATATGTGATCTGTATGTGATCTATGTGTGATCTATGTGTGATCTATATGTGATGCATGTGATCTATGTGTGATCTATATGTGATCTATGTGTGATCTATATGTGATCTATATCTGATACATGTGATCTATATGTGATGCATGTGATCTATGGGTGATCTATATGTGATCTATATGTGATGCATGTGATCTATATGTGGTCTATGTGTGATGCATGTGATCTATATGATCTATACGTAATCTATATGTGATGCATGTGATCTATATGATCTATGTGTGATGCATGTGATCTATATGATCTATACGTGATCTATATGTGATCTATATGTGATCTATATGTGATCTATATGTGATGCATGTGATCTATATGATCTATGTGTGATGCATGTGATCTATATGATCTATATGTGATCTATATGTGATCTATATGTGATGCATGTGATCTATATGTGGATTAACTATGATGGACCTCCCTCTGCTCACCTCGGATCTGCCTGTCAATCACCCGCATCTCCTTCCTGATCTTCAGGGACCACTCATTGACCTGGGAAAGACAGAACAGCGATGGCTGCACACAGCACAGTCCCAGGGGCTCACTGGCCGTCTCTCTGCCCCCACAGTGTGAGAGGCTCCACTCAGGTTTGCGGTTTTCAGCAGAACCTCTTGATTAACATCACAATGAAGGTGGGTGATGTCATTTTCTTACCATTTTACATTTTTGGCATTTAGCAGACACTCTTATCCAGAGCAACTTACAAGATGTGCATTAATACATGGTAAGATCAATCATTGCTCGCGCAAGAGATCAGTGCAGTAATACAGCGATAGACATCATTGTTGGCAGTTGCACACCGTACCTGTAACACAGGGAAAGAAAAGGTTAGATTTTTATTTATATATTTTTTTATACAGTATTAAACATCGATACAAAATACTAAATGCAGTATTAGAGATGCAAGCAGTGGTGATGACTATTAGTTAATATACAGAGTCAGTGGTTGTGGAGTCTGAAGAGATGGGTTTTGAGTCTCTTGCGGAAGATCGCAAGTGATTCCGTGGTCCTGACCGAGTGCGGAAGGTCATTCCACCAGCGAGGGGTCAGGACAGAGAAGAGACGAGACCGCGAGGAGCGGCTGCCGGGCGCCCGGAGGGATGGGACAGTCAGTTTGCCAGAGGAGGCAGAGCGGAGGGGTCTGGCTGGGGTGTAGGGAGTGATGAGTGTCTGGAGGTATGGGGGAGCAGTTCCTCTCGCCGCTTGATAAGCCATCTTCCGCAAGAGACTAAAAACCCACCTCTTCAGACTCCACTACCACTGATTCTCTATATTAACAAACTCCCATCGACACTGTCCACTGTTTAAAAATGTAATAAAACATTCAAAAATATTAACTTTTATTTCCCTGTGTTACAGGTATGGTGTGCAACTGCCAACAATGATGTCTATTGCTGTATTACTGCACTGATCTCTTGCGTGAACAATAATCGATCTTACCATGTTTAAGTGCACTTGATGTCAGTCGCTCTGGATAAGAGCGTCTGCTAAATGGCGTAAATGTAGCTGCCATTCGAATGCTATTGTGACGCAACCCGGTCACATTTTGGCAGCCGGGCTATTGGTTGGTTATATATAGTTATAATGTCCTGTTTGACTAGCATTTGTTAAAATATAGTAATATATAAACTTTATCTTTTATTTTTATTTTACCACTGGGGGTTTACTGCTTATCTTTGTACCATTTCAGGTTCTTCACTGGACTTTAACGGCTTCAATTTCAGTAAAAACTGGAAAATGGGGGTGTTCTAAAACTTTTTGAACTTTTTGGTAGAGGTATAGTTAATGGTATGTATAGATAAATCGTTTATTTTTTATTTTTAAAGATGTTAAAATAAAGATGGGACCCCCCCATGCATTTCTTATGGAGGCTAATGGTCTCGGATCCCCCTCGTTTCAAACACTGACTACGACCGAGTACAACTTGGTGTTCCAATCTCGGTATACATCATAACCATCTTTCATATCTTACAGACTCACAAGTCTCAGATTCACTTTCCTATGACACGTTGCCAACATTAGCTAACGTTACTTCGACAACGAGACAAATCGAGCGAGTGATCGTGCATCAAATGCAACTATGCGTCTAATTCAATCAATCAAATCAAAACCTTTATTTAGGCAGGGAAGCCCAACTGAGACCGAAGCCTCATTCGCAGTGGGGCTCTGCTACAAGACACAAGTAAAAACATCATATTAAATATAAGAATAATAATAAGAGACAATACAACAGAGACAGAGACCGGAACAATCACATACACTTTACATTCATATAAAACATGTACAACTTTCGCTGAGTTGGGAATGTAAAATAGTTTTGAAATGGCTCAAGGGTACCAGATACTGTATAGATGCAGTTTATTAAAAGTTATTCCAGATATGGGGCGCATTAAAAAGGTTATCTTGCTAAAAATCTATCGAGGAGAATGGACCTTCTAGAACAAGGCAATCTTGAGTACAAGTTCTGTACTTAGTGCGTCTGACTGTCAAGAGAGGTGAGATGTATGGAGGTAATTTATGTGAAGGGGCATTGCAAATTAATATTAAAATAATATGCTGTTTCCTTCTCATAAGGGGAGACCAGACAGCTTTTGAGTACAGCTCACAGCGATGAACCTGATGAACACTATGGTAGACACAACCCAGACGTTTCACACCCACGGCTGAGGAATTCGTATTTACATTGCTAACTAACTCGGACCTGCTGTTTTCGACAAGCTAAAACAAGTTCAGCGCATGCAGTTAGCTATGCTCGCATGCGATCCGTGTGGCGTGAAAATAACGTTATATTGTGCGTGCCATGATTGACACAATAATATTGTACTTTCAAGTAAGACTTAATAAGTGCCTACAACGATGTCTATCGCTGTATTACTGCACTGATCTCTTGCGCGAACTATGATTGTTCTTACCATGTATTAATGCACATCTTGCAAGTCGCTCTGGAATAAGAGCGTCTGCTAAATGCTTAAAATGCTAAATGTAATGTAAAGTAGTCGCCGTTAGCTGCAGAGAGCGTTACGACACCACGTTTCCATCTGCTGAGGTTGGCAGGCTGTAAACGGAGAGTTGAGTCCGAGAATAGAGTGCGCGTCTGAGCACGTAAACACAGGGTCGCCATGTAACCCAGCAGCGAGTCCGCAGCTTCTTACCAGATCTTTGGGTGGTTTCTCTTGCGTTCGCCCAAACAGCCCCATTCCCAAAACCCCGGAGAGTAATCTAGCTGGCTAATTTAGCTAGTGTGAAATTAAACCGAGCAGAACTGCGGTCAAGTCCTACCGTTATTTACAACACGGAGCGACTTCCGGCTAATTTTGTGACGTCACCCAGGAAATTATAATTATATATTTGAGAAAATCTCCCATTTGGATCGATTAAATATTCGAAGCGAATATTCAAGCGATACTGCTCGCGGCGTATTCACAGCCTTTCGGAGATTGACGTCGCTTTTACACCAGTGGGCGTGTCAAGATGGCGACCGTATGGCCTGTCCCGCTATGACGGTCTCTTGGCGGTGACGTAACGACGCTTCGTTTGTGGTGTGACGTCAGATCCGTACGCACCCGTAGCTGGACACCTGAATTTCAAGACAAGGTTATAAATGATCATCTTTCTTATGCTGTAGATTTGTATGTATAGGCTATGTTTTGGTTTGCAAATAAATGATTCATGTTTATGGTTATCCATATCTGAATTATTCGTAACAAGTTATACACATGAATACAAGCTCTCTGCTGGAGAGGCTAAGCAGCAGACCAATTACTGTGGAACGCCAGACAGCTCATAATCCATACACGTATTCTTATTATGATACACGTATTGTTTTATGATACGTGTATTAAATCAATATGTTTTATACGTATGTTTTATGATACGTGTATCGATACACGCTTTTGTACATTTTAGGCATGTTCTGTTCAGAAAACGGCATTCCATTTCACTGTAAACTTATTGGAGTCTTTGTCCGGATTTATTCATTGTTTAAGGCCGTGAAAATGAACAATTAGTGTTGGCTATATTTGTATTTCTAACTTACTTGTCTAGCTCAACACTAGCTAACGTCAGCGTAATGATTGTGTTGGCTGATAAAAAGCAACCACTTTAGTTTAACAATAATAATACGTATTAACGTTACCGCACCCACTCTAGCTAACGTTAGCGAATATATTTGCCCTGGAAATAAATTTGCATTATATAAATTATATCTGATGACAAGACAGAGGTTAGTATTACTGTCATAGTTTGTCACTATTATGTGGTGGTGACATATACCACGCGCTCTGTGTGGCTCAGTTGGTAGAGCACAGCATTGGCAACGCTTAGGTTGTGGGTTCAATCCCCACTGGGGCCACATATACTGAAAATGTATGCATTCACTACTGTAAGTCGCTTTGTATAAAAGCGTCTGCTAAATGGCATATATATATATATATACACATAAATTACTAAGCATACGCGTATCCAAATCTGCTCTCTGATTGGATCATACGGATATATGACGACATAAACAACTACACGTATCATAAAACAGTAGTGTACCATAATGAGAATACGTGTATGGATTATGAGCCGTCTGGCGTTCCATAAACAGCCCCCTGCTATTGCACCAGGCGTGTCAGTAATCTACGCTATTGGTGATCGCGTCTTGTTTAATTGCATTCTCTCTGTGGCACGTCAGTTCTGACAATGCCTATGATTTTACCACGTTAGATGTAGTTACTTTAGGGGAATCCTAAGATTACCGTGAAATTAAATCGACCAGTTAACTGTATCAAACCGACTCAGAAAATCTGTGTTTTTGTGAACATATCGACTGCAGAATCTGCGCGAGTTGATCTGATCTGTGTCCAGGGTGGTAAAAAATACACGAGGTACGGCTCAGAGGGGAAATGTGTGTACTCGAATCTCTTATATACATCACTTACAAAATTAGATTAATCTGATAAATACATATGCAGTGTATATGTTTTACATGCATTTACATTTACATTATTCTGAAAATATAGTCTTGTTATGTGTTCTTATTTGCACGTACTGCTGTACTCTTAAAATGAATAAAACGAAATTATCAAAGTCGAAGTCGTTTGTTTGGCGTAGCACCGCCCCCAGGCCATAGGAGGCAGTAATGCGAGAACCTCACAGCTCTGTTCCACAGACTTCCGTTGAAGAAGGAGGAGAAGACGTCACTTTTGTTGTGTGTGCCAGCTGATCCAACATCAGCAACGGAGACAACAGGCCGACGGCAGCAGTGCTGCGATCCGCCCCGCTGGGCATTAGAGAAGTTACCCGCGACATGCACACACGGCACGCGCTATAATCCGTCACGCCGCGAAGACAACGGCAGGGGGAAATTACGTTGTCGTAGTTTATTTTAGACATTTTTCCTCCCGACAGCAACAACTTCTGAAAATGGTGGACACCCAGAGACTGTACATTGGCCCTAAGGCCTTGCAGTTGCGTTCTTCCTAAATCACTGCCCTCGGTTTGAGCGTGAGGTGTCCGGTTCGGTCGTAGTTCGCTCGCCGGTTTGCTCGCCCTGGATGCGTGCGGTGAGACGTCACACCACAAATGGAAATCGAATAATCGGAAGGAAACCGCTAGCTCCTGATCCAATGCAAAGTTACCGAGTTGAACCCGGATATCGCCGACAATAGTAAAATATTACAGTTGGAAGGGGAAGATGTGGCTGAAACTGTTTTTCTTGCTACTATATTTCTTGGTGTTGTTTGTGCTGGCCCGGTTCTTCGAGGCCATTGTGTGGTATGAAACGGGCATCTTCGCTACTCAGCTGGTGGATCCCGTAACGTTGAGCTTCAAGAAGCTGAAGACCATCCTGGAGTGCCGCGGCTTGGGCTACTCCGGCCTCCCGGAGAAGAAGGATGTCCGGGAGCTCGTGGAGAAGTCGGGTAGGTTCCGCGCGTCTCCACAGGTCAACTATCCGACTACACTATATACCTCGGAGATACTGTTACAAAAGGACCCCATACTTTGGAAAATCTGACCCTAACATATCTGAAGTAATGTTTTTGTATACTTGATAATGTTATCGAATATTTGGCTAGATCCTTGCATGTATTAATTGCAATAGCATTAACACATGAGAATAATATTATAATAATATTATAGTTTAATATACGCCATGTCAGACGCTTTTATCCACAGTAGTGAGTGCATACATTTTGCAGTGTATGTGGTCCCAGTGGGAATCAAACCCACAACCTAAGCGTTGTCAGCGCCACGCTCTACCTACTGAGCCACACAGAACCACACTCTACCTACTGAGATACACAGAACCACGCTCTACCTACTGAGACACACAGAACCACGCTCTACCTACTGAGCCACACAGAACCACGCTCTACCTACTGAGACACAGAAACACACTCTACCTACTGAGACACACAGAACCACACTCTACCTACTGAGCCACACAGAAACACGCTCTACCTACTGAGCCACACAGAACGATAAATAACACCAGAATAATCTGGCCTTTAAATATTAGGCTGCCAAATCATGTTTTCATACATTATGTCTGTGTGCTGGTCTTTTCAAATGAGAATGAGCTCAATATAATTTCCTTTAGGATAACTGAACAACACAGTCGTGAGCTGCGTTATTGTTTTTATTTGTTTATTTCGCTGCGTTGTTGTTTTTATTTGTTTACTTTGCATGGCTAGTTGCCGACACCAGTGCCTCCCAATAGAGGGTGTAAAAAACATGCCTTTCATTTAAACATCATCCATCATTCCGGTGATCAAGAAGTAGGATCCAGAAAAGTTCCCCTGTAAACAGTCTGACCGTGCTGATGCTTGTGCCATCTGCAGTTTCTTACTGTGGTCTCTAAAAGTGACTGGAGCAACAATATATGAACGTTTAAAATCTGTTTCAACGCTGAGCCCATTAGCGTTTTTTGTTGTTGTTGGTTAACATAAAACCTTCGACAACTGTGAAGCAAGTACTTGACGTTAGTCTGCTAACTGGGGCATTTGTGGTGTGTATATTTGTATTTATGTAATTTATGTAATTTATGTGAGGCTTTCTTTGTACAGACTGTGGCAACAAATTTCCTGAAAAGGACAATAAATAATCTATCTATCTATTTGAGCAGGCAATTAAAAACCGTACAGTTGCTACAAGCCGAACGTAAATGTGTTTTGCAGGCGGCCTGATGAAGGGAGAGCTCTACTCTGCGCTGAAGAGCGAGGAAGAGGAGGCAGAGGCCGCCTCCAGCACCACCTTCAGCGGCGAGATGCACTTCTACGAGCTGGTGGAGGACACCAAGGACGGCATCTGGCTCATCCAGGTAAACTCTGGGTCACAACTATTTATTTATTATTTCATCCCTATGAAAACACAATGCAATGAAAGGTTAGGGTGTGTGTATTATCCATACCACATATTGTGTCGATAGCAGTTACCACTGTTCTGTAATATGAAGTTAACCGCGACAAGTGCCACGTGCCTTTCACCAGGAAGAACACAGGACCAAACAAAGGAATTTTAGGTGGTCTTTGCTGACATAAAGTACCAAGGTCACACGTGATTAGTCCTAGATGCATGTCACTCAAATTTAAGACCCTCCTCTCACAAGTAAAAAAAAAAAAAAAAAAAAAAAAGTTGCTTTTCAAATGGCTGAGATATTGAATTGGAAATATGACTATTAGTATACCACAGGGCATCACTTGGGTTGAAGAGGTTAGGAAGGATGACATAACACAAGTTATGTAAGTGCACAAGTTTGTAGTTTATTGGGGACAGGTGTCAGATATTAGCCTCTGGCTGTAAACACTTGCATCTGATGCTTGTTTTGTAACATTGTAACAGTGCTTTTTGCTATGACCCTGACAAATAAATACAATTATATGTGACCCAATACATTATTCCATTTGCAAAGTACATGCTTTATGTAAAGTGTCACAAAATGATATGTTTTGTCGCTGCTTAAGACATGGGACATCCCCAGTGACTCCATGATATGTGGAGTGAAGGGGTGAACTCTGAGTGCAGTATGAAAGGGCTGTGTGAACCTGCACGCCTGGTCTGCCCTGTTGGCTGGGCTGCATTATTTAAGTGTGGCCACGCTGTTTTTGTCCGTAGTAAACAGCTGTTTTGGTGCGTAGTGAACAGCTGTTTCTGTCCGTAGTAAACAGAGCTGTTTTTGTGCGTAGTGAACAGAGCTGTTTTTGTGCGTAGTAAACAGCTGTGTTGGTGCGTAGTAAACAGCTGTGTTGGTGCGGTGCGTAGTAAACAGCTGTGTTGGTGCGTAGTAAACAGCTGTTTCCCCCGCAGGTCATCGCTAAGGACCGGAACCCTCTGCTGAGTCAAGACCACTGGGGCAAGATGGTGAAGAAGGTTTCCCAGTTTGGCATCCGCACCGGCACGTTCAACTGCTCCAGCGACTCCAGGTGAGGCCAAACCAGAGCGACTCCGCTTCTCCACGGAGCGAAACCACACTACTGCTAATACACAAGTAGAGCTAGAGTAGAGCCCTACAGCTCTCATTTGTAGGGGGCGCTGGATAGCATAGCGGTCGAACGCACCGTATCTTGGCTGGTCCGATACGAGTGTGAGCTGCCTGTCAGGGACGCGGTTCCAAACCCGTCTCTACCACACTGGCCCTAGTTGTAAGCCCCGATCGGGGGCGGCGTTTAGCTGTCCGCCCCAGGGGAAGGGGGGAGGGTGAGCTGGCTCGGGTCCGCCGTGAAGCATGTAAGGGAGTCTCCAGAACGTGGGTGGGGGCGAATTCCGTCTCGAAGGAAGCGAGCCCTCAGAGAATGAGCCTCGTAGAGACGAGCGGCGGACTCGGGTGGGGAGAGTAAATCTAAATAAATAGAGGGTGTAATTGGCCACTAAATTGGGAGGAAAAACAGGGAAAAAATCGGAAATAAATGTATAAAACAAATATTTAAAAAACCATTTCTCACACCTGAATCTAGAAGCTTTCAGTTTGTTTTCTTTTATGAGGAAACAAAATCCAGGGCAAGTATTTAGTTTGGGTCATGCATAAAAATGCTGAGCAGGCCCAGTTATCCATTATTTTGGCTACCATGGCTGGAAGAAGAGATCTCAGTGATTTGAAAGAGGGGTGATTGTTGGGACATAAGAACATAAGAATACATAATGATGAGAACGGGCCGTTCGGCCCATCTAGGCTCATCATGTCCTAATCTAAAGAGTATCTAGTACTACATCTAGCCTGGACTTGAATAGCCCAAGCGTTTCTGCTTCTACTACCCGACCTGGCAAGCTGTTCCAGGCATTGACAACTCTCTGTGTAAAGAAAAACGTCCTAATATCTGTGCAGAATTTGCTTTTAACTAATTTCCACCTGTGGCCTCTTGTTCTGCTGACCCCACTGACCCCAAAATACAAAAATCTTTTGTATTTTAATTTGTTAATCCCTTTTAGGAATTTAAAAACCTCAATCAAATCCCCCCTAAGTCTCCGTTTGCTAAGTTTAAATAGATTGAGTGCCTTAAGTCTATCTTCATAACTTTTACCTTTCATACCAGGTATCAGTTTAATTGCCCTCCTTTGGACTTTTTCAAGAGCTTCAATATCTTTCTTGTAGTGCGGTGCCCAGAACTGCACACAGTATTCTAAGTGGGGTCTGACAAAGGCATTATATAACATTAATATAACCTCCTTTGATTTATACTCAATACTTTTTGCTATGTATCCCAGCATCCTGTTGGCTTTTTTCACTGCTGTAGCACACTGCTTTGATGCAGATAGGCTTTGATCAACTACAATTCCTAAGTCCTTTTCAAATTGAACACCTACTAACTTTTCTCCTCCCATAAAATACTCCTGTCTGATGTTTTTATTTCCCACATGCATAACTTTACATTTAGCAATATTGAATGTCATCTGCCATGTATCTGCCCATTTTTGGATTTTGTTTGTCATCTTGGATTACTTTAGTTGATTCCAAACTGTTTGCCAAACCCCCAAGTTTAGTATCATCTGCAAATTTTACTATTTTGCTACTAACGTCCATATCAAGATCATTTATGTAAATAAGGAAGAGCAGAGGTCCCAGCACCGATCCCTGTGGGACACCACTGCCCACAGCACTGAGGTCAGATACGGCCCCACCTACTGTTACTCTTTGTATTCGCCCTTGCAGCCAATTATGAACCCACTCTGAAACTACTCCTGCAATTCCTACTGAATTCATTTTCGCAATGAGCCTCTCATTTGGTACCTTGTGAAGTGCTTTCTGAAAGTCCAAAATGTCATAAGCCTGGTTCAGGTCAACACACTTTGTAGACATGGGAGATGTTTGGCAGGAGCTTCAGTGATGAAGACAGCTGAACTTGCTGATGTTTCATGAAGAACAGAGTCTAAGGTGATGTTGGGATGGAGGTCTGAGGGAAAGACATCATCAACTAGGGGCAACTGTGGTTGAAAGCACCAACTCCTCGACTGTGATTTCTGTGCATTGGTTTGAGATGCAAGGAAAAACAGACTAGTAACTCTGACAAATATCAATCTATCTTATACTGTGATACTGTGGTCAGGTTGGAGTGCATAAGAGGTGCATTACACGTTTGTGAGTAAAGTGTACATATACACACATACTGACACAAAGCAAGAAAAGATCTCCCATCACCCCTGTTCTTGCTATTCTGCATTGGCTACCTGTATCTTTTAGAGTTTATTTTAAGGTTAGGGTTAGGGTTAGGGGTTAGGGTTAGGATTGATTTTAAGGTTAGAGTTGGGGTTGGGGTTAGGGGGTTTACAAAATGGGGGGGGAGAAGCATTTAAAAAAGAAAGTCTGACAAAGAGGCTAAGAAAATACACAGTTTGTTCATTGGACCAGAGCCAACATGGAGCCACCAGGAGAGGGCGCCAGTGCTCTTTGTTGCAGTTGTATTTGCTCCCCAGTGGAACAGCCTTTACCATAAAGATTCCCGTGAGAAGGATGTGTGAATACATGTTAACCTGCTGATTTCCAACCATCTTTTCTATCACTTCTGTTTATAACAATGTACAGAAACGGTATAAATGCCAATAACATTGTGCCACATTAGTGGCCTTTCAGTTTGAAACCTGTTCCGCACTGTCTGTTCCACACTGTCTGTTACGCACTGTCTGTTACGCACTGTTAGAAACAGCTGTTTCTACTTCCTATAATTTCACATTTCACTGCTTTCTGTGTTTTATCGTTTAGTCGATATGAGCCGACTCAAATCCTCTTAAACTCCAGAAAGCTCCATATTTGTCAGGAGCTGGTAAGGATCTTTTTGATTGGCCACACATTAAAACAATCTTGTTCTCTCCCCCCCCTCTCTCCCTCCTTCTCTCTCTCTCTCTCTCTCTCCTCTCCCTCCTCTCCTCTCTCTCTCTCTCTCCCCCTCTCCCTCTCTCTCTCTCTCTCTCTCTCCTCTCTCCCCCCTCTCTCTCTCTCTCTCTCTCTCTCCCTCTCCTCCCCCCTCTCCCCTCTCTCTCCCTCTCTCTCCCCCTCTCTCCCCTCCTTCTCTCCCTCCCTCTCCCCTCTCCCCCCCCTCCTCTCCCCCCTCTCTCTCTCTCCCCTCTCTCTCTCTCTCTCTCTCTCTCTCTCTCTCTCCCCCTCCTCCCTCCCTCTCTCCCCTCTCTCTCTCTCTCTCCCTCTCTCTCTCTCTCCCCCCTCCTCTCCCCCCCCTCTCCCCCTCTCTCTCCCCTCTCTCTCCCCCTCCCTCTCTCTCTCTCCCCTCTCTCTCTCTCTCTCTCTCTCTCCCTCTCTCCTCCCTCTCCCCCCCCCTCTCTCTCTCTCTCTCTCCCCCTCTCCCTCTCCCCCTCTCTCTCCCCCCCTCCCCCCTCTCTCTCCCTCTCCCCCTCTAGGTATTGCCGTAAGCGAGGCTGGCTCAAGTCCACTCTGATCATGTCCGTGCCGCAGACCAACACCTCTAAGGGCCGTGTGATGCTGCGGGAGTACGGCGGGGGTCGCGTGGAGACGGAGCACATCTTCCGCTGGATGACGGCTCACGTGGCGTCGCGGATCCGCACCGTGCGCACGCCTCGCGGGCTGGAGCAGGAGTGGCTGGCCCGGCCCCGCCGCCCGCTCACCATGTTCCTGTTCGCCGAGCTGGCCCAGCCGCCCGCCTTCTTCTCCGCGCTCAGCGTCAAGTTCACGGGACGCATCGAGTTCCTGTTCGTGGACGCGCGCGGCTGGGCCGCGGAGAGCGGGCTGCGCGAGATGGGCGTGGCCAGCCTGCCCTCCTACGTCCTGAAGACGCCCGAGGGGCTGTATCGCTACGGGAACAGCACGGGCGAGTTCATCTCCCTGCAGGCCATGGACACCTTCCTGCGCTCCGTGCAGCCCGAGGTGAACGACCTCTTCGTGCTCAGCCTGGTGCTGGTCAACCTGCTGGCCTGGATGGACCTGTTCATCACGCAGGGAGCCACGGTCAAGCGCTTCGTGGTGCTCATCAGCACGCTGGGGACCTACAACTCGCTGCTCATCATCTCCTGGCTGCCCGTGCTGGGCCTGCTGCAGCTGCCCTACCTGCACGGCTTCTACGAGTGCAGCCTGAAGCTGCTGCGCTACGCCGACACCACGGCCCTGGCCTCCTGGGTGCGCGCCGACTGGACCTTCTACTCCTCCCACCCGGCGCTGTTCCTCAGCACCTACCTGGGCCACGGGCTGCTCGTCGACTACTTCGAGAAGAGGCGGCGGAGGAACAACAACGAGGACGAGGTCAACGCCAACAACCTGGAGTGGCTGTCCGGCCTGTGGGACTGGTACGCCAGCTACCTGGCCCACCCGATCGCCTCCCTGCACTACCTGCCCCACGCGTCCGAGTGGGAGGACGACCCCGACTTCCTGCTGGAGAGGCTGGCCTTCCCCGACCTCTGGCTGCGCCCGCTCGTGCCCACGGACTACATCGGCGGCCTGTCCACCTGGCGCTTCAGACGGGAGGAGGAGGAGGAGGAGGACGAGGAGGAGGAGGCTCCACCCGGCGGCCGATCAGAGCCGGAGTTCAGGAGCGAGCGGGAGGAGCCGTCCGACGACGACCGCGGAGGAGGCGGCGAGGCGGAGGCGTCCCCAAAGGGCCGGTGGGAGCGTGAAGGTTCGGGAGGCGAGGGGCGGGAGGCACACTGGTCCGGCTGGCCCGCCGGCATGCTGCGGTGTACAGAGTGCGTGGTGTGTCTGGAGAACTTTGCGGACGGCTGCCTCGTCATGGGGCTGCCCTGCGGACACGCCTTCCACCAGCAGTGCATCGTGGTCTGGCTGGTCGCCGGACGCCACTGCTGCCCTGTGTGCCGATGGCCGTCCTACAGGAAAAAGCCAGACAAGCCGTGGGAACAGCGCCCCTAGAGGCAGAACAGGGCACGTCGCCGGGGCCCCTGGGGGAAATGGTCTCGCTTCCTGCACTTAACTTCTCTTAATACTTGATGTGTCGATGTTAGTTCTTATAGCTCTGTTAGACAGTTTTCTTTGTGTGGATTGAACCTTCGTTATACTTTAGGGCAGGCAGATTGGACCTTAGTTATACTTTAGGGCAGGCAGATTGGGAGGGAAATCAATTGTATACAATACGAGCACTAATGTTGGGGGGGAGAGATTGGTTTGCCTTGTACTTAAAAAAAAAAAAAGAAAATTAAATTAAAGCATTTCACTGTAGTGAAGAAATGCTTATGCATTAAAACTAGAATCTAAAGCTAATTTATCTAGCTGAAAGTAGGTCACATTTAAATGATAAGCTGTTGTTTGCTCTCATAAGGAGGAACACCTAACCAGAGGTCTTAACTAAAACAATCCACAGATGTATGCTTTTCACAAGTGTGGATGACCCCTTGTTGAACACAGGTTACTGTCATTCTGAAGATCTGAACGCACTAATCTCTGAACGCACTAATCTCCCCTCACGGTACTGAGGTCTGTCCCGGGTTTGTTTTCCATCTGAAAGCACAAAGACAACGAGGGCCACCAAAATAATACTGTTGTCACCGTCTCGTTACCGCGGCCACAGCAAACCGTGACGGAGCTCACAGGGAGAGGTGTCGCGAGGTTTGCCTTCGTCCGGTCCCCCGTTGGCTCCTTCTCGCTCGACGCAGTGGGAACCGAGTCACGCGGTCACCGGGTCGGTGTGCTGGAAGCCGGGTCGGAAGGGACCGTGCATCATGGCCAGCATGGGGCTCAGGTGAGTGGGACAGGCACAAAGGTGCGCCTGTTCAGCTGGTGTGTGTGCGCTGGCAGGGTCCCAATCTGCTGGCCTGGTCAGTGAGAACGGTCTCCCAGTCTCGTCACCCCGCCATGTTCGGTGTCTCAAAGACCCCCGTTACCTTTCCACGCGTGACCTCCAGCGATGGCTGCGGCCGCGCGAGAAAGTGAGCGTGGTTAGAGCGCGCGGGGGACGAAGCGCCCGTCGCTCGTGGGCAGTCTTCAGTACCTTCATTCTGAGGCCTTGCGTGCGTCTATGTCTCCGTGAACAAGCAGAGGAGCTGCAGCTCCCAGAACACTAAGGCAGAGGGCTGCAGCTCCAGTTACGCAGTGAACTCGTGTCCGTTGGGTTTAGTTTAAATGTGCTCCTCTAGTCACCGTCTCGCGCTGGGCAAGTCTTCAGGAGGTAGTGCGGGGCGCTTTGCGTTTCTCTTCACACGTGACACACTGGCCTGTGATTGGTCCAGACGCATCACGTGGTGTTTAATCCAATCAGAAAAGAGTGCGCATAATTAGTCAGAGTAAGGAGATGCTGAGCTAGACTGAAGTGCCGCGGTACAGAGGGATTCGCTGGTTAGCCGTCAGGCTGACTCAGAGTGGTGGGAAGTACAGTCCCCCACCAGCCCTCTGAGTTCTCTGCTCATGAACAAGGCCTCATGCTTGCGTATCACATCACATTGCTATTTATGATCGAAGTTTGAAAAATGAAGGCGGATATTTATTGTGCAGAAATTGTTGTTCAATGAATTTGCCCAAGAAAAATCTAAATGTTTTATAATAGTAAGGTTGTGGGAAAAAGAACCAAATATTGTATATATATAAAATCCTAATTTTATTTACACCAGACGTAATATAAACGCAAAACCTTGAAATGCCCTCTGTTGTAGCTTTGTGAACATGTGAAAATGTTACTTATGAGTGTTCAATAAACCTACGTCTATAGCAAGCTGGTCTTTGTTGTTCTGTCCCCATACACTCACTGTCTGTCCAAAGCCACAATTCTAGCGGGTAAATAATTGCTTCACAGATTTGGGTTTGAATTTCACTTCAGAATTTTTAGCCTGCATGTTAAAGCACACAAGGGCCTTAGGCAAGGTATAACGCTAACCCCCTAACCCTAAAGAATATTGGTCATACCAAACATGAATGCCATCGGCTCGATACTGCATACTTTATACACCCAACTAAACGCTCCCTCTCTGTATTTGTCCAACACTTCCAAAATGAATCCAATCAGTCGTGCTCCTGCTCATATATGCAATGTAAAATAATAACGCGGTCAAAGGGTCGTATGAGACCGTAACACGCGGTCAAAGGGTCGTATGAGACCGTAACACACGGTCAAAGCGTCGTATGAGACCGTAACACACGGTCAAAGCCTCGTATGAGACCGTAACACTCGGTCAAAGGGTTGTATGAGACCGTAACACACGGTCAAAGGGTCGTATGAGACCGTAACACGCGGTCAAAGGGTCGTATGAGACCGTAACACACGGTCAAAGATGAGACAGACGGTCAAACCGTAACACGTAACACTCGGTCAAAGGTCAAAGACCGTAACACTCGGTCAAAGCCTCGTATGAGACCGTAACACACGGTCAAAGGGTCGTATGAGACCGTAACACGCGGTCAAAGGGTCGTATGAGACCGTAACACACGGTCAAAGGGTCGTATGAGACCGTAACACACGGTCAAAGGGTCGTATGAGACCGTAACACACGGTCAAAGGGTCGTATGAGACCGTAACACACGGTCAAAGCCTCGTATGAGACCGTAACACTCGGTCAAAGGGTCGTATGAGTCCGTAATTCAAGGCCCAGGTGAGTCCAACCAGTGCTGACATGGTGCTCTTCCCTAACAGGAATGATATTTGCAAAAGTTCTAAATGGTTTTTTTGTGTGTTCAAACATACTTGGGAGAATGCTTAATGTGCCTTAAGCATATTTTAGAACGAGGAAAAGGAACAGTGCATAAAGGCTCTAGAAATTGGCGTCAAAATTGTTAATGATGCAAAATTATGTTTTTAAAAGCTACGCGAGCTACATTGCTGATGATCCTGTCAACAAAATAGTCAGCTGCACTCTGCTGAGCTACAGTTTATAATCAATGGCATTTCATATATAAAAAAAGGAAACTCTGAAGGACAGGGCAGAACAGCCCCACCCGGTGGTCGTCGGGAGCCCAGAACAGACCACGGTCGCCCAAAAGCAGTAAGTGTGAAGAGGTTGGAACAGGAACAGGAATCTTAGTCTAATACCTGTTACAAGTACATGTCTCTACACAGTGGACTCAATATGATCTTATGTGGAAGACACGTGTAATTGCTCAAATCTAAACACGAGATAAGTCATGCAACATGCCATAGACAATATCCTCATGTTGTCATTCCCTAAAATTGTGACTGGGAGTTAAATGAGGTTTCAAAGCTACAGAAATGAAGGACACTGGAGCCCCTGTGTCCTGTGTTGTAGGCAGCCCTCTCCACCCAGCGTTGGCTCCAAAACCGCCAACGAAAACCTTCAGATCCAGTTTGGGAGCGTGGATGACAAGATTTGCGAGCAATTTAAGCCGCCTGACCACCCAAAAGCAGTAAGTATTAAACAACACAGTGAAATGTTCAGTGATAATTTAACTCTAACAGAGTATATGAGTCCAAGAGGGGTCAACTGCACTGTATCAGAGTTGATTTGACACTGAAGATTTTACTCAAAAAATCCTGTCGAAGGAAAAATGGCTAAATAAATCCATTTGTCTGTCTCCTAAATAATGAGACTGGTACAAATGTATTTATTTTTATAAATGATCAATGAAACAGGGTCACACATAACTGGCCATAGCTTTGGAATCAAACTTGAGGTTTAAAATCTCTTTGAAATGGAAATGAACGGCCAAAAATAATGACTTGAGCAGTTGAAGACTGGAGCCCCTGTGTTCTGTGTTGTAGGCAGCCCTCTCCACCCAGCATCAGCTCAAAAACCGGCGACAAAAACCTTAAGATCACGTTTGGGACTGTGGACGATGACGTCTGGGAGAAATCAAGAGGCGCGAGACAAAGAAAAAGCAGTAAGTGTCAAACAACACAGTGAAATGTTCAGTGCTAATTTAACTCTAACAGAGTATGAGCCCAAGAGGGAGCATGTTATTAAATGTGTGTTTTAAATGTATGTTCAAGTGTAAATGTATGCTATTTCCATGATTATTTTCATAAACGGCGGTTCCTCTTCATCTAGAGTGCCTTCGCTTCGCCGTGCGCTGAAGTCCGTCAGCTCCATTCGACATCAGGCGGACCAGCGTATGACATCACTGTCAGGGCAACAGTGTGGGCCGGTGGAGTAAGGCCGCTGCATTGAGCTAATGCAGTGGCTATGGGGGTGGAAGGGCTAACATTTCATCCTTTGGCAAAGCTAGATACCTTATCTGCTGGCCACTGGATGTGCTCCTAAACTACTGGATATGCGGATGGCTTCCTCTCCTACTCTCTGTTCCTGTCTCCCTCTCCTGCCTTCTGTTCCTGTCTCCCTCTCTGGAGATAGAGACAGAAAGGAGGAGAAGTGACAGGAACAGAACACAGGACAGAAAGTTATCAGCATAGTCCAGTAGTTCCAGATTATATCCAGTGGCCATAATGAAGGTATCTAGGAGGTATCAAAAGGTATTAAAGGATGAACTTTCAAATTCAAATGGAGCTTTATTGGCATGACAAATATGATTGTGTTGCCAAAGCATAGTCTGCAGAGGGAAAAGGCCCAGTTCTGCTCTGCAGGCATTATTTGTAGATTTTTTGTTGGTATATCGTGGTTGGTATATCGTGGTTGGTATATCGTGGTTGGTATATCGTGGTTGGTATATCGTGGTTGGTATATCGTGGTGGTTATCGTGGTTGGTATATCGTGGTTGGTATATCGTGGTTGGTATATCGTGTTTGGTATATATCGTGGTTGGTATATCATGTTTGTTTCTTTGGTATATCGTGCTGTATCATGTTTGTTTCTTTGTGAGCTGTATTGTCATTGGATGATGGACCCGGGCAGACGGAGCCGGGTTCAATGAGGAAGCCGCAGTGCAAGAGAGTAGGCGGGGACACGTCTGTGTGGCCATGACAACGACAGACCCACCAGACCTGGGAGAGACTAGGGACAGAACATGGTAAAAAAAACTTAATTAAAAAGCCATGCTTTGGGTACATTATGATATGGAATAGATAGGATGTAGAACAGGTATATTCAGGGCCGCGTTAAGCCTCCCCGGGGCCCAGGGCTAACACACCTCCCGGGGCCCTATGTCCACGATTTTCAAATGGAAAAGTAAAAGCACATTGACGCGACCAGGCCTGGCAACGTTAAAGACATGCCGCAAATTCGACAAATAGGCCTATGACAAAGGATATCAGAAGTAGATAGTGAATATGTTACAGAATGAGACCTACAATTGAAAACTTTGAATGTTGTAATGTATTAAAAGCCGTCAAAGAGTACCGACTCTTATATTACAGTGCTCTCGAAATATTCACATCTGTTACCCGAACGCATGAGTTCAAGTTCAAGTCATGACCAACCTTGCCCAGCATAGCAGGATAATGAAAGGTAGTAGCCTAGTGTGCAAAGTAGGCCTACAAACCAGAAATTTGACCACAAATGACAATGCACAAAACAATACACTTCCCGTTCAACCACTAGCACCAACAAAACAAGCATTGATATAAATTATTTAATGTTACTCACCTATAGGACAAAGTATCATACTTTGTGTAAGTTAATTGAGCTACCGTTTTAATTTCAACATGTAGCATTAACACCTGCATCTACAATAAATGCGAATGTATACAGCAAACTTGACATAATTTAAATTCATACTGGCTTTAAAAAAATACTTTTGTCCAAACATTGCTACAAATTACAGGCCAACTTGCTAGAGAACATTAGGCTATTAAATTGCGTTGTTGTTGTTCAGCTAGCTCGTTACTTACTTAGCAACCCAACTAAGCTATTCGGTCATGCAAAATTAGCCCACTTCGTTTTCTTCAGTCGAACTCGAATTAAGATGAATTTATCTGAAATAGTTTGTTGACAGTTATAAAATGGTGGTTGCTTGGGGGGGAATAGGCTACAACATGTTTTTTTGCAGCGAACCCCGTTATAAATAGTAATTTATTACTTTCTGGTTGGACATCTCAGGTTATAGCTCTAGCTAAGTGCGGGTTTGCTCGCCAATTTCAGCAACTAAAGTATCAAAATGTTATCGCACGTAAATGTACAGTAACAGTCAAAACACCATAAAACCGTATTCAAAAATTCAATGTAGGCCTAAAGTAATCTACTATTCCCGGGCCCCCTAGTGGCCGGGGCCCTGGGCTGCAGCCCATGTTGCCCAATAGGTTAACGCGGGCCAGCATATATTACAGTATGCAGTGAGATTCTAATGCACCATATTTTATGCCTTATTGTTTACATATTGGAAGTTAAATCTGGGTATTGAATTATTAATTATTGTAACTTGTTTATAGGTAATATAATACACATGGAAGTTGCATGGCATCCATTGTTTTGTAATTATGGTGTGGTATGCAACAATTCAAATCAATATTTGTCACTGATTTTGGTTCTCAGCTTTTGCCATTCTTGACTTTTACAGGTGAGACCACATGTCGGCTGACGGGTGACCAGATTCACTTCCGGACGGAGGTTGTCCCGCGTCTCAGGGAATACGATCACCGCTGTAAATAATAAATATGTAAATAAAGAATAAAGTTGTTCCCCAAATAAAGATATTAAATATTGATTGTATCTGTAAATAATTGATTGTATTAAAATTTGCCCTTTTCATTAACATAACCCAGCGGGCTTGTGTGCCACTCTCGCAACTTTAACAAATAAGCGCATGTCTGCTCGGACAGTATAGCCTCTTAATGGGCTTCATCGCCTTTATCCTTCTGTTCCGGTCTATTCTCTGAATCCAGTCGCCATGACAGTCAAATGCCCATGTGTAACGTTCAGCACTCAGAATACTGTTAAAACCCCTCACTTATCCTACATGTAAAATAAATATTTGATTCAATATAATAATTACTACACCGGATTTCAATTGGCACTTAAATCGCCACATTCGTCGATAGGCAGAGAAATCTGTTGGATCAACCTTCCATCAAAATATACAACTCACAGTTCAATTCAAATTAAGAGCTGGTTTCTGAAGTTACAACACTTAGACAGACACAACATATCCCGTGTCCAATCTACAGATGGCATGTTCAATTTAGGCCGTAAGGTGAACGCCGAAAATGTGTCTAGAAAGTGAATCTCGTTCCCATCAAACCCGACTACATACTTTTTACTTCATAAAAAAGATCTATTGGTGTTGAGCGAGAAAATACAACTTCTACTCGTGGAATCCTGCAGTTATTTTATAATCAGTGTTTAAATTCGGTACTAGTACGTCCTGGGCGTAATCAGAGTTTGTTCACGAGTGGTGAAGCGGCCGTCACGTGATCCCGCTACACCAATAAGGTGGCCGCTTTTTGGAACTAGCTTCCAGATGTCTGCCTCCATGTCGTTAACAAGCAGTAGCGAAGATGATGGAAATCCTGCCAAAAGTCCTCCGAAAGTGCTCAAAAGGGATTATAAACAGTGCTATATGCATGTCACGTCCATAAAGAACGAAGAGGCAAAAGGTGAACTAAGAAAAAGTGCCTCGAACGTGATTTGTTTTCACACCTGGGCACTAGCCTACTTTTCTTTTTAAATGCATTTTCCTTAGACAACATCTGTATCCTGCAGTTTAGTTTTTTTGTCACGACCCATAAATGTATATGTACCCATAAATGTATAGGCTATGTATAGCCTACTACTCTGATCCTCTTAGCAAATAGGCATGTTACAATTTCCGTGCGCAGCGGCGGTCTAGATGTGCCTGTGTCCCTGTGCGAGCGATTACGAGAGACTATGGCCGTACCCCAAAAATGCAGGCTTTTCAAGGGCTGTCGGGGTTTTTTTCACCATATGTCTGCGATATAACGTAGTTGAAAACTCGATCCTCTATCTTTTACATTACATTACATTACAGGCATTTGGCAGACGCTCTTATCCAGAGCGACGTACAACAAAGTGTTAACCGTAGTCAAGAACAGTTTAGCTGAAAGCCACCCTAGTGGGAAGTACAATTCCTGGGTGCTAGGAGCCCGTAATGCTGGAGCTGCGTGGTGGCAGTGTTTCAGCAGGAGGGTGTGCCAGCTGACTGCCAGCATCCTCTCTGATTGGCCCAGGGGCAGACTGTGGTTTCACTCATTGCAACTGAAGTTAGAACAGTTTACCTCTATGTCAGGGGTGTCCAGGCTTTTGTTCTAGCCCAGCACTAAACAACTGATTAAACTAATCAAGGTCTTGATTGTAGACCATGATTGGTGAATTAGTTGCCATTTAGCAGATGCTTTTATCCAGTTGAATCAGGTGTTTTAGTGCTGGGCTAGAACAAAAGCCTGCACCCACACCGGCCCTTCTCGGATAAGACTGGACACCCCTGCTCTATGTGTAACGGATACTTGATACTGGGATTTCATCCAGTTTGAGTAGCTAGTACAAATCAACATTCATGCTGCCAAACAATTTAATAATTATAAAGTACAAAATTACTCAATATCTCTGTCTGTCACAAACCAGTTCATATAAGAGGCACACAGGCACAATGCTATAGCTTGTTGGGGGCTGGTGTGTTCAAAATTGTAACTATCAAAAACAACAAAGTCATTTGTATGATCCATGAGTAATTATTTTTGAACAACCGTGTTTGGTTTGTTATTTTATATATATTTTTTAAGTTTCCAGTATTTATCTGTATTACCCTGTACAGAAGGTCCCCCAAACAGAAGTGAAACGTAAACATAAACGTATACTGTACCGATATTATGCCCTTGTCTCTTAGCAATAACTGTACTCAAATTCTATATTCAGGACCTCACAAACACCTTAACATCAACAGAGATTTTCACTTGGCATCAGCTGCCCTCTCGATTCTATTGTTAGGATCACCAACACAACACTGAGAGAGCTTCTCTGTCACCATCAGCTGTCCAGGACACTGGGACACATGGTATGCAGCAAACACGCAGAAGCCCCCATTCAAAGGGAGAGCTCGCAGTGTAGCGCTTCGTAGGCTGAATAAAGGGGCTCTCAGGTTTCAACCTGCAGCAGGATCAGTGTCATTCGTGCATTAGGTACTGGTGCATTTATAATGACAGTTATACATTTATAAATTATATTTATTTGATTTGACAAACTACCAAAAAAAAGATATATGTCAACAAAAAACATTTAGGATGTAAAGATAGGTTTGGTTTAGAGTGTGGTGTGTTGTCACTCAAGGTTTTTCCTGTTTGTCGAGTGCAGTGTGCTGTCACTGTGTGGTCACTCACGGCTGTCCTGTCTGTAGAGTATGATGTAAGTGTGTGGTCACTCACGGCTGTCCTGTCTGTAGAGTATGAGGTCACTGTGTGGTCACTCACGGCTGTCCTGTCTGTAGAGTATGATGTAAGTGTGTGGTCACTCACGGCTGTCCTGTCTGTAGAGTATGATGTAAGTGTGTGGTCACTCACGGCTGTCCTGTCTGTAGAGTATGATGTAAGTGTGTGGTCACTCACGGCTGTCCTGTCTGTAGAGTATGATGTAAGTGTGTGGTCACTCACGGCTGTCCTGTCTGTAGAGTATGATGTAAGTGTGTGGTCACTCACGGCTGTCCTGTCTGTAGAGTATGATGTAAGTGGCTACCTGGGTCAGTCAGAGAAGCTGTGTTCCCCTGAGGAGGTGATTGAAACTGGACGGGGCGTGTGCTGCGGATACTCCAGCATCTGTCTGCAGATGTGCAGGTAAAACACTGCATTGCTGACAATACCTCTGTGTTTCTGCTACTTCTGAAACGCCAACAATCACAGGCTCACATTATCAGACATGGAAACCACATTTCAGCTGCAGACATGCTCAACAGTTCTCAATATACTGTTACCATCATTAGAAACACCAGAAACAAAATGGCCTCATGGTACTCAACAAACCATCTATAGCTAGTGTACAGACTCTCATTTACACGGCATGAATGGAGACCACACAGATACCACCACTGTAGTATTCTGAGAAAGCGAAAATTCTAGAGCTTGGCATTATTGTCAGGTTTGCGTGATTCTACGAGTTAGGGTTGTGTTACGAAAACTGAAATAAACACGTTTTCTTTGAAAGGATAAAGTATAGTATTGTCATTTTCATTTCTATTAACGCAATTAGAATATATCTTTCATAGTAGGCCTACAACAATTTCATTCATCACATAAATAGATTTTTAGAAAGGCATAGAAATCGCTTGATACATTCCGATGCTTGAGCTAAACCCAGGCCTTAGAAACTGGACAGTATCAATGTGGAAGTGGGAATTGTACTGGAAAGTGGAAATGTGATCTTGGTAAATTGCAATTCATTGGAGGACCAATGCCGAATAATAAATATACAATACGATATACTACCGCGAAGGGGATAGTTACGGGTCTGGATGGTCGCCATGCCATGCCGTACCGTACTGTGCGGTGGAAAAAATGCCAGAAGTGTAGATTGTATCTTCAATTATTTTAATGCTTGTATGTACGTGTATACATCGCCACTGCATGTATATGTTTAACTAGCAGCCTGCCCAGGGACTACAGATGAGAATGAGCCTCCTTGGCTAAACTCTGATACACATTTACAGAGATGTTACTGGTCTGTCAAATCAATTAATACATGAAATTAAATGAAATAACAAAATAAAATTAAAATGTCTTCAATCGTCCCCCTCATGGGTTCAGGATCCAAAACAACAAACCAAAATAATAAAGTATTATGTGTCCGCCCCAGGGAGGGGGGAGGGAAGCCGACAGGACGTTCGCTGTGCATGGGAGTGGCCCTGTAGTACCGGGTTACGGTCGACGGCCTGGCAACACCTGAAAGCAGGCACTGTTTTGCTGAGCACTGATACGGCACAGCTCACATTCTATAAAAGGAATGTTAATAAGGAGATCCCTCCCACACTGCCCTGGATCAGGTCACGACAGCTTTCTTTTCAGGAATAACTGTGCAGACAGTTAAGCAACAGGAACTACAGTGAAACCTATATTATTTACTACATGTTGTTTACTGTGTGTATCACATGTGTGTGTGTGTGTGTGTGTGTGTGTGTGTGTGTATCACATATGTGTGTGTGTATCACATGTGTGTGTGTGTGTGTATCACATGTGTGTGTGTGTGTGTGTTTGCAGGGCGGTGGGCATTGAGTGTGAGGAGGTGGCAGGCCACAGTAAGGGCATTGGTTACCGGCAGGGCCAGAGTTACCGGGACACAGACTCCGCCCACATGTGGAACGCTGTGAGGCTGGGGGGGCACTGGTACCTGCTGGACGCCTGCTGGGGGGCGGGGAGGGTGGACCTGGACAACAAGGCCTTCATCAAGAGGTGAGACCCCCCCCCAGTTACCTTTTTTAGCTTGTACAGATTTTTTTGAAACATTCATACACATGTTGTTCTGTGTGTGGTTTGAACTGCTTTGCTGTCCCAGATATGATGACTTCTATTTCCTGCCGGACCCTGAGGACTTCATCGACTCGCACCGCCCGAGCAGCAGCAGTGGCAGCTGCTAGACCCCCTGTGCCACTGGAGGAGTTTGAGAAGAGGGTTTTCAAAACCTCTGCGTTCTACCGCCTGGGCCTGCAGCTGCTCCACCCAAAACACTTCCTCATGGTCACAGGCCAGTACCCAGCCGGGAAGCAGGCAGTTTAATTTCAGCATGTGTGTAACACACACACACACACATGTGATACACACACACACACACACACACACACACACACACACACACACACACACACACACACATCTCCTGTGTGATTATCTCCTGTGTGATTATCACACACACACATCTCACACATCTCACATTATCTCCTGTGTGATTATCTCCCATGTGATACACACACCTGTGTGATTATCTCCTTATCTCCTGTGATTATCTCCTGTGTGATTATCTCTGTGTGATTATCTCTGTGTGATTATCACCTCTTATCTCCTGTGTGATTATCTCCTGTGTGATTATCTCCTGTGTGATTATCTCCTGTGTGATTATCTCCTGTGTGATTATCTCCTGTGTGATTATCTCCAGAGGGTGGAGAGGCCACCGTGTCCATAGCGTTGTCCCGGCCGGTGGAGTTCTCGTACCAGATCTCCCAGGGGGCGGGGGAGCGTGAGCAGCCTCGTTTGGGCTTCTGACCGTGACCCGTGTGGACATGACCCTTCGCCTCCTGCCCCGGCCCGGGCAGGTGCGAGGTCACCGTCTTCGCCCGCCCCCGGCCCAACAGGAACGTTCGGCTGGGTCTGCTCCTTCCAGCTGGACTGTCCCGAGCCCAGCCCGTCCCACGAGGAGCTCCCGGAAAACCCGTTCCTGTCCTGGGGCCTGCAGCCCGCCGCCCCGAGCCTGGGGGTGACGCAGAGCAGCCACGGCGCGGAGGCGGCTGCGACCACCAGCGGCTCCTTCCGGCTGGTGCTGCAGACGTCCCGGCCTCTGGCGGCCCTGTGCGAGCTGACCCACAGGCGTCTGGACGGCCCGCTGTCCAAGCGCTGCCTGGCCACGCAGATCGAGCCGCGCCGGCTGACCTGCCACGCGCTGTGCCCGTTCCCGGGCTCTACCGGCTGTCGGTGTTCGTGCGCGACTACGACCCGTCGGGCGACGGCTTCCGCAACGCCGGGAACTTCCTGCTGCGCTGCGCGGCCGGCGCCCTGGGCCTGGGCGAGCTCTTCCCCTCCTCGCTGAGCTCCGCCTGTGGCCCGGGCGTCCGGACCGAGCGCGCCGGCCTCTCCCGGTTCAGCCACACGGGGGCGCTGGTGAGCACGCGGCAGGGCGGCTGCAACATCACCTTCCACAGCGCGGGGGAGCTGGATCTGCACGCCGTGCTCGCCAGGGACCAGGGCGACCCTGCGGACCGGCCGCTCTCCCGCCACGTCCTGCTCACGCAGACCGACCGCAGGTGACGCTCAGCGTGGCGCTGCCCGAGCCCGCGTGTACCGGCTGGGTCTGTACGGCAAGCGGGCGGCGGGCCACGCCGACCCGCTGTGCGACCGTCCCTGAGCGGCTCGGCGGCGGCCGGCCTGCCGCCCTTCCCCCTGCGTCTGCGGCCTGGAGGAAAAGGCTGCGTGCTGTTCGAGCCTCGCAGCGGCCGGCTGCGTCCGCACGCCTGGGTGCGCTTCCGCGTGCGTGTGCCGGGGGTGCAGAGCGTGAGCGCGGTGGTGGAGGAGGGGGAGGGGGGGGGGCCCCCTGCAGCTGAACAACAGCCGCGTGTGGGAGGGAGACGTGCTCACGGGCAGCGCCGCGTCCCAGCTGAAGCTGGCGGCCGGCGGGGGAGGGGAGGGCGCCGACATGGCGGTCATTATGAGCTTCGATGTGGTGGATCTGCTGTGAAGGGCAGAGGGGTACGCCAGTATGCATCCGCGTCCTCAAACGTTCATCACGTTACCAAGCAAGACGACAGACTTTGGAAACATACGCGACTTTAAGTTTGATCAGTCCATCACTGGTAAGTTATTTAACTAACTATATATATTATGCCATTTATATATATATATATATATCTGTGGAGGGCGTCGGTCTCGGCAACATGGGAGTGGCATGGTTGCCTTGGTTGTTCCATGCTGGGGAGGCCTTTGGAGCAGTGAGACTTTCCGGGGGCAGGTTTGGCACTCTCTCAGGGTGTGAGAGTGTGAACTGGTGCCCGGAAGGTTGCTTCCATAATTGATTTAATTATTATTTAATTGGTGGTAATTGGTAAGTGATTATTCACTTACCTGCTTGTATGTGAGAATGTGAATTGTTTGGTGTTGAGTGATTGTGATTGGGTGTGTGAATGATAGACGGGTGATTGCCTCACGAGTCCCACCTGAGCCAGGCAGAAAGTAAAACGATTTAAGAGCAGGTGGGGCGAGTGTCTTGTTATTGATGTGTGCGAATTAAGAGTTGTGGGTCTTGGGGTGTGTGCGTGCGTGCGGAGTATAAGTTGAATGTCTGTTGTGACGTACTGTGTCATTGGTGTGTGTATCAGAGTTAGTCTTGTCATCCATGTATGTGTCTGGAGTTTATGTTGAGTTCTGTGTGCGTTTGTCGAAAGTGACTGAGTAGAGTGCTTCCTGTGTGTGTGGGAAAGAGGGAGAGGGGGTGCACTAAGAGTGTCCGCCTCTCTCCCTCGGTGCTCTACCTACTGAGACACACAGAACCACACTCTACCTACTGAGCCACACAGAACCATGCTCTACCTACTGAGACACACAGAACCACGCTCTACCTACTGAGCCACACAGAACCACGCTCTACCTACTGAGCCACACAGAACCACGCTCTACCTACTAAGACACACAGAACCACACTCTACCTACTGAGACACACAGAACCACGCTCTACCTACTGAGCCGCACAGAACCACGCTCTACCTACTGAGACACACAGAACCACACTCTACCTACTGAGACACACAGAACCACGCTCTACCTACTGAGACACACAGAACCACACTCTACCTACTGAGACACACAGAACCACACTCTACCTACTGAGACACACAGAACCACGCTCTACCTACTGAGACACACAGAACCACGCTCTACCTACTGAGCCGCACAGAACCACGCTCTACCTACTGAGACACACAGAACCACACTCTACCTACTGAGACACACAGAACCACGCTCTACCTACTGTGACATCATGAGAGGTTTGACCAGGGCAGGTCGGTGTGGGGCAGTGCAACAACACTAAAAAACAGGCAAAACACAGACGGTTCAAACATAAAGTTCAGGTTTATTTCTCCACAGGGCGTGAATGGGTACTTTCCTCCAAACAATAATCCAAAATCCAAACATTCAAAAAATGCCTCAATCAAAAATGTTACAGTTCATCCCGGCAATAATCCTCTTCTAGAAAACAATTCTCAATTCAAAAGGTTACTTTCCTTGGTGTGTTTCTTCCAGCTCCTTCCAGCCATGTGCTCGGCTCCCCACTCTCTCTCCTCCTTTGTCCTGCGTGTGGGCTTTTTATGCTGGCCTTGATTAGGTGGCCCAAACACCTACACCTGGAGTTGTGTTGCATTGTGGGGCTTGTAGTGTGTACAATGGCGGCCATTTTGTGAAGTGGCCGCCGATCAGCAGGGGAATGCAGCACTCCTCCACCACACGTCCCCCTGTGATGCCACACTACTGAGACACACAGAACCACACTCTACCTACTGAGACACACAGAACCACACTCTACCTACTGAGCCACACAGAACCACGCTCTACCTACTGAGACACACAGAACCACACTCTACCTACTGAGACACACAGAACCACACTCTACCTACTGAGCCACACAGAACCACACTCTACCTACTGAGACACACAGAACCACACTCTACCTACTGAGACACACAGAACCACGCTCTACCTACTGAGACACACAGAACCACACTCTACCTACTGAGACACACAGAACCACGCTCTACCTACTGAGACACACAGAACCATGCTCTACCTACTGAGCCACACAGAACCACGCTCTACCTACTGAGCCACACAGAACCACTAACTAAGTTAACTTATTATACCGGTAATGGTCTGTCATCTTGCTTGGTAATGCGATTAAGGTTTGAGGATGCGAATGCGTACTGGCATACACCCCTGAGTGTAGCTGTGGGAGGAAGGAGGCAGCGGTGTAGCACAGTGTGATTAGGGAACTGGGCTTGTGATGCACGGCTTGCAGGCTGGATTCTCAGGTGGGGACACTGCTGTTATAATGAAATGGTGCTTGACCTGAGCTGCTTCAGTAAAATGTCCAGCTGTATAAATGGATGTTTTGTAATGAGATATGTGTGTAAGTCGCTCTAGATAAGAGTAATTTCTCAAAGATCTTGTTTTCGATTTTTTCCCATTTTCTCCCAATTTAGTATCTAATTACACCCTCTCTTTTCATCTCAATCCCCCCCTCGTATTGCTGCCGTAGCCCTGAGACCGGCAGTGACAAAGGCGATATATACCGCCTCCTCCGAGCCGGCACTCACCAAGCCACCGACTGTAACTCCGGTACACAGAGACACTCCTATACGCAGCAATCTCCAAAAATGAACATGTGCATGATAAATTCATATGTACAATGTTGAGAAAACAAGGATAACCGTATGCTTTTGATTGAGTCAGTAAACTGAGCCGGCATGCGTTTCCTGAAAGGTTCATACAAGATTACATTTTCATTTAAAATGTTTAGGTAATCATGATGAAATAAATCAATGCAAATACTACTTGTATGTGTGATTTTATGATTCAATGTTATAAAGCAGTGCACACGTTAAGCACAAGCACACTAAACACATCTTGTAAGTCGCTCTGGATAAGAGCGTCTGCTAAATGCTTAAAATGTAAAATGTAAGCAGAAAATGGCAGGTTAGGGAGGGATTATGGAGACACTGCTAAGCACATGAACAATGTGGACCCCCAAACATGACACAAAATGGTTATTTTTCCTGATCAGTAGGCTTACGTTAGGCGGCCTTGTTCATACAGAAAGAATCAACTTTGTTGATTTAAGGATCAACTTCATATGGTATGCTTTGCTTTGTATATAAGATGCCAATATAGACCTCCCCAAACCTAACACAAAAAAATAAATCATATTTTTTAAATTTTTAAATAAAAGTTAAATTGTCAGAGAACAAATAACACATGTATTCAGAGTGTTTGTCTTGTTGAGTTGCGCTTGGTGTGGGTGGGCATCTGGTGACGTTTCCCTCCCTCTGGGGGCCGGTCCAGTGTTGTCCACAGCACCACCGCTCCTACCCGAGATGGCCCTGGGTGACTCGGAGGGGAACATGGTTTTGGGATAGGCGGGGGGCCCGGGGGGGGGGCAGGCTTAGGGGGCAGGGAAGACCAGCGTCATGGCGAAGGCAGGATGGGAGGGGCTCAAGGCTGGGACCTCATTTACATAAATGATCTTATCATTAATTACTTGCAATTAAGTACAAATACGTACAAATCCACCAGATATTAACAGTGTCCAGGAGTCTTCCTCCAGGCATCCATGCCCAGGCCATGCAGAGGGAGGTTTATATGGAGGCAATGATCCAATTTAGCCAGCCTCCTCCAATTGAGTAATTATGGGGACTTCAATTAACATCCCTACATGCAGGAGGGGGGCGACTGTGTTCACGAGGAAAGCCGAAGGGTTTCACGCCAGATGAGAAGTCTGTAATCTCTAACGAAGTAATAACTGTAACCGAACCAATGCATGTTTTGTTAACATAGTCAACATTTAGCTCATTTAGATAGCAAGTTTATAGATATTATCTGTTACACCTAGAATGTAATTAGCATGTTAGTATTTAGCTCACTTATACAACTGCTGTATTCATATCATCAGCTTGCAATTTCCACATTTAAATATTCACGCGAGGTTCGGTCAGTTTTAATGCGGGTAGAACCGGTCTCATCTTTCGGGCCTTATCTGTTTAATGAAATAAATAATAGACTTGGGGAACATTCTCATCATGACGGCTGGATCAGTCAGGAGTATAATTACGACTGAAATTCATTTTACGTTTGCACAGCAAAAAACGTTTTCACATGCTGTTGAGTGCAGTGTGTGTATAGCGCAGTGCTGTGTGTGAACATACAGGGCTGTTGTGCTATAAACCCCATCCTTTGCAGGTAGGTCCGTCTGTCCTCTGTCTACAAGCGTCAGTCTCCGAAACGTGGTTATGTTGGTAACCTGCCCCATAAAGTGCGAGCTGTTCCCTTTGCTGCCGGAGGTTCTGGTCGTGAGCGGGCTGTGTGGCAGCAGATTGTAATGGTGATTGGGACATGCAGGAGATGAATTCTTTGCGTCAGATTACTCTGGAGGAATGGCGATAATCGGGGTATCCGAGAATGACTGTCGAGAAGATCAACATCGCTCAAAGCCTTTGCTAAACATAGAGCGATGGCTCACACTCAGCGGTGCTGATAGCTGTCACCTTGCAGGCTGCTATTCACATAAACAAAACAGACAACTGGATATTTTAAGCGTGCTTTGCTTTCTGAGGTGCGTTTAAATTGTATCGCGTGTGTTGAGCTTTATGCCATCAAATAAATGAGTGCTGAATGGATCGCGGTGCCGCTGTTGCTGTGAAAACTTAATTTCTCCAATAAATTAAGGGTGCAATCACAGAATACCATACTCAGATCGTATTTCAGCTATGAGATTCTCAGTGGGTCTGTGGTCTGTTTGAGCAGCCTTTAAAGTGCTTTAATAACCCGTACAGTGGCCTGATGGTGCTCGCCCTGCTCCTCTCCTCACAGTGACTCCTCACACACTAAAAGCTCCTCACACACTAAAGCTCCTCACACACTAAAGTGCTCCTCACACACTAAAGCTCCTCACACAGTGAAGCTCCTCACACACTAAAGCTCCTCACACACTTTAAAGCATTCCTCACACAGTGAAGCTCCTCACACATTTTAGGCTCTTAGATGCTCCACAGCGACTTACAAGATGTGCATTAATACATGGTAGGATCAAGACAGTGGTGATGACAATTGGCTAGATGTACAGAGTTCAGTGGTAGTGGAGTCTGAAAAGGTGGGTTTTGAGTCTCTTGCGGAAGATGGCCAGTGTTTCCCGCGGTCCTGACCGATTGCGGAAGATCTTTCCACCAGCGAGGATCAGGACAGAGAAGAGACGAGACCGCGAGGAGTGGCTGCCAGGCGCCGGAGGGATGGGGCAGTCAGTTTGCCAGAGGAGGCAGAGGGGAGAGGTCTGGCTGGGGTGTAGGGCGTGATGAGTACCAAGAATATGAAGAAATGGAAGAATTCCAGTAAGTATCCATCCTGTGCACGCTGGCATTTGACTGAGACATAAAGCAGCCCCAGGCTGTCAGGTGCGGTGGACATCTGTCCTGACACCGTATCTAACAAAGACCAGGGTGCAGTAATATGCGTGCGTGGCAGATGGGAGTATTTTTGGATTGCACAATCTATATCTCACATCACTGTGGGCTGTGTCGGGTAACTCAGCAGTGAAGCACAGTGGGCACTAGGTCTGTCGCATTGTATTCGACTATCGAATTTAATTTCCAATCTGCATTTTCAACACCAGTTTTGAAGATGAATGGGAAGATTTGATATATATAAAAAAGGTTTTTAATTGATGTTCTGTTCCTTGTTTGATGCGTGAACTGCTGCCGTGAGCACTGAGCGCAGCATGAGCAGAGCCACAACCCGAATGTTTGCCGTTCTGCAAAATAGTGTCTGCAGGGCAGGGGCTGTGTGTCTGCAGGGCAGGGTCTGTGTGTCTGCATGCACAGGGCTGTGTGTCTGCAGGGCAGGGTCTGTGTGTCTGCAGGGCAGGGCAGGGTCTGTGTGTCTGTAGGGCAGGGTCTGTGTATCTGTAGGGCAGGGGCTGTGTGTCTGTAGGGCAGGGGCTGTGTGTCTGCAGGGCAGGGTCTGTGTGTCTGTCATGGTTGTTCCCCTGACTTACCACCAGAGGGCGGTGTTTCGCCTTTCTGGTAGGAGGGGCGGAGCAAATCAATTACCATTTCCTCCTATTTAAACCTCAGCTGTTTTCCGGTTCTTTGCGAAATCGTAAGCCTTTGTTACGATCTAGCCGGTAAGGTCTGTGTGTCTTTTTAAAGACGCGCTCAAAGAAACTTGCTATCGTACAAGAAACATTTCCTATTCAAATCCTTAGCAAATGTAGGAATTCTTTTATGTAACCCGATTTAGGAAACTTACTCACTCCCCCTGAGTTAGTTTGGTTTTCCGGGTACACAGTCTGTGGACTGTGTTTCAGGTTTCATTTCTTTCGTTAGTTATTTGGCTCTTCTAGCCGTTTATCTTTTCATTCAAACACTGGGGTGTTGGTGTTTTATTTCATTCCTTTGTTTGTGTCTTTGTGGCACCTAGTCACCCGTTAGGTGATATTTCGATTTCCCCCTTTTGTTATTGTTTCTCCTATTTCTCTGTTACTTCAGAGTTTGTGGTTAAACTGTATAGTTACAGTTTAACTTATCGATACCCCCGGGGTTCTGCGATTGGCACCAATCCCTAAACCCACCATCACAGTACGATTTCGCCATGAACACGGCGTCAGCGGATCCCAGCGGTATCGAACAAATAGCAGGTTTGCAAAGCAGAGAAATGGAGAGACAGAGAACGACCATAGAAATTTTATTAGAACAACAACGAGTCATGCAAAACAACCAGGCTAGTATGGTCTCGTCTGTTCAAAGTCTGGAGGGCTTGATCCAGACAATGGTCGACGGTCGTCCCCAAACTGCGGTAGGATTCGCCGGTCCTAATCCGGTCGTCACTCCTCGCTGGGGCACACCTGTGGGAGAGGGATTACGAGAGGCAAAAATTCAGCTTCCTCCTCGTTTTAGCGGCGAGTCCGGTAAATGTCGGGTTTTTTAGCTCAGTGCCAAATCGTATTCCAGACTCAGCCATCTAGATATAGCTCAGAGGAGTCGCGAGTGGCACTCGTGCTATCATTATTATCGGGGGCAGCCCTCGAGTGGGCAGTACCTCTTATTCGCTCTCAAGCACCGGTATTGACAGACTCGCTGGGTTTAATGAAGAGAATGGAGTTGGTTTTCGACCACGAGCTTCACGACAGCGAATCTGCGACTAAATTGATGCGCATGCGCCAGGGTAACCAAAGCGTGGCGGAATTCTCGATTTCCTTCCGTGCTCTCGCGGGAGTTACAGGGTGGCCTGAGAATCCCCTCATAACGCGTTGTTTACTAACGCTATCTGATCCGGTGAGAGACGCGCTAGCTACCATTGGCATTCCCGAGTCACTAGATGAACTAATTACCATCGCTATACGGATCGATAACCGTATTAGGAACGCCAGCGAGAGAGAGGGGACAGAGAGCACCTGGTACCTACGAAAGGGTTCTTACCTCTGTTTCCTAAGCGCTTGGGCAAAGCAGACGAACCCATGGAAGTAGACAGTGCTAGTTTTCGGGTCCCGGCCAGAGGGGATGCGGACTTTGTCGGTACTGTCGACTGACGGGTCACGTTATTAAAAATTGTTCCACACTTAAGGGTAAGCGAATAGTCTCATTATCGGGCCGGAAGCCGGTAGTGAGACATCAGTCCTCTTTCTTCGAACCTTCATTCCTGTTGAACTATCCTGGGGAGACAAAACATTAAAATAAATGCATTTCTTGATTCAGGAGCTGTTGATTGTTTTGTGGACTCCGGGTGGGCTAAAGGAATTCACTTACCTATTCGGGTTCTTTCACAATCTTGTGGTGTTACCGCTCTTGATGGTCGTCCGCTGGGTTCCGGTCGCATTAAGGAATCCACGGAGACTGTAAACATGCGGATCGCTTACGGCGAACACACAGAACAAATTAAGTTTTTTTTTGGTCGAGTCGCCTCACGTACCCATAGTTCTCGGACACTCCTGGTTAATAAAACATCAACCACAGGTGAACTGGGGTAGTCATAAAAACCCTATTGTTCAATGGGGGGATCAATGTTCTCTTGGGTGTTTACCTTTTATCCCGTCGTCTTCCGGTTTCGGTGGGTCTAAAAATCACGAGACCGATTCGGAGACCCGACGAATCTATTACTGTTCGCCTAATCATGCTCCCTCATCCGTACACTCCAATGAGACGGAGAACGAACTCGGGGATCCTCAGTGTGCTTGGGAAGTCCCACTGGAGGAGTCCACGGCCGAGGAGATTAGTGACCTGGAATCCTTACCTTTTGATTCTTTAGAGGCAGACATGCCGTCTCACGGACGATGAGCCCAATTATTCACGAGTTCCTAAAAGATCGGTTAGCTACTCCAGTTCGATTCCCATAAAAATTCGAACTGCCCCCATTGAGCACGAGTTTCCAAGGGATAAGGAGGAATGGAACTCATGAGTGCGGAATGTTACTCGCTACCTCTCGGCATTCCTAAGACTTATTCAGATCTTAGCGAGGTGTTTAGTAAGCAAAGGGCTACCAAGCTACCGCCGCACCGGCCTTATGACTGCGCTATTGAGCTTCACCCAGGCACTGTTCCCCACGTGGATCCCTATATTCACTATCTGTACCTGAGAGTGCGGCTATGAAAAAATACATTTCTGAATCCCTTACTAACGGTTTTATCAGACCATCCACGTCTCCTGCTGGGGCGGGGTTTTTTGTCGGTAAAAGGACGGGGATTACGACCTTGTATCGATTACAGAGGGTTAAATAATATAACCATCAAGAATCGTTATCCTCTTCCCTTATGAACTCTGCGTTGAACGTCTTCAAGGAGCGTCTATCTTTTCCAAATTAGATCTTCAACGCATATAATTTGGTTCGCATCCGTCAGGGTGATGAGTGGAAAACAGCATTTAATACTCACAATGGTCATTACGAATACCTGGTTATGCCATTCGGCCTCACGTCTTGCGCCGGCTGTCTTCCAGGCGTTTGTTAATGACGTACTCAGAGAGATGTTGGAGAAATCGGTGTTCGTTTATCTTGTGACATTTTGATTTTCTCCAATTCTCTCTCTGAGCACGTGAAGCACGTCAGACAGGTATTGAAATGCTTGTTAGAAGCCCAATTATTTGTAAAAGCAGAGAAATGTGTGTTTCACGCACCTTCAGTTTCCTTTCTAGGATTCATTGTCGCAGAGGGCAGGATCCAAATGGACCCCAATAAAGTGACTGCGGTCAAGGATTGGCCTGCTCCGGTTTCTGTAAAACAGGTTTCTGTTTCTTCTCGGTTCCAATGGTCCCCTAAAGCAGAGCGGCCTTCGCTGAACTAAAAAAAAAGATTCTGTTCTGAACCCATTTTAATTTCTCCCAATCCGTCATTACCTTTCATTGTAGAGGTTGACGCCTCTGAGCTAGGGGTAGGGGCTATACTGTCCCAGCGGTCGGCCATGGACCAGAAGGTTCATCCATGCGCGTATTTTCTCGGAGCCTTTCGCCTGCCGAGAGGAATTACAATGTAGGAGATCGGGAGTTATTAGCGGTTAAGATGGCGCTGGAGGAATGGCGTCATTGGCTAGAGGGGCGGAACATCCCTTTACGGTCTGGACGGATCATAAAAATTTAGAATACATCCAGGGGCTCAACGTCGTAATTCGCGGCAAGCTCGATGGGCATTATTTTTTTACTAGGTTTAATTTTTTGTTGACTTACCGTCCTGGTTCAAAAAATATCAAACCTGGCCTTGTCGCGCTTGTACGATGGGTCGAGCGGGACCATCTGCCCACACCCATTATTCCCACCGCACAGATTTTATCTCCTGTTTTATGGGAGATAGAAAGAGTGGTGCATGAGGCCCAACGCCTTGAGCCGGATCCTGGTGGGGGTCCACGGGGGTGCCTCTTCGTTCCCTCAGGAGCTCGCGCCCAGGTACTGCAGTGGGGTCACTCCTCTCGGCTCACAGGTCACCCAGGCGTACACCGTGCGCACGATTTCCTGGGTAGACGGTTCTGGTGGCGGGGTATGGAGAGGGACGTGCGGGGAGTTTGTTGCTGCCTGTAATATTTGTGCTCGCAACAAGGTGTCACCGCTGGCACCGTCAGGGTTACTGCGGCCGTTACCGGTTCCTCACCGTCCCTGGAGTCATGTCGCCTTAGACTTCGTCACCGGCTTGCCCAGCTCTAACGGCCATACTGTCATTTTGGTCATAGTTGACAGATTTTCCAAGGCCGCCCACTTCATTGCGCTTCCCAAGCTGCCGTCTGCGCTCGAGACGGCGCATCTTATGATGGACCATGTCTTTCGCCTTCACGGCTTGCCGCAAGACGTAGTGTCCGATCGGGGCCCCCAGTTTGCGTCCAGATTCTGGCGCGCGTTTTGTTCTCTTTTTAGCGTCGGTCAGTCTGTCTTCGGTTTTCACCCACAGACTAATGGACAGACTGAACGCACCAATCAGACCATGGAAAACACTCTCCGGTGTCTGGTCTCCGCCAATCCCACATCATGGAGCCGGCATCTGGCCTGGGCGGAGTACGCCCATAACACTCTGCGTAATGCGTCGTCAGGTCTCTCTCCGTTTGAGGCTCAGTTTGGTTTTCAGCCTCCTCTGTTTCCTGAGCTGGAGGGTGACGCAGGGGTTCCCTCTGCAGCGGCCTTTTGTGCGGCGTTGTCGGGCTACCTGGCGGAGGGTTCGTACAGCACTATTGCGCGCAGTTGATCGCCAAAAGGAGTTTGCTAATCGCCGTCGGCAGCTCCATCGTATAGGGTAGGTCAACGGGTTTGGTTGTCCACACGAGATCTGCCGTTACGGGTAGAGTCTTGCAAACTCGCTCCCGCGCTTTATTGGGCCTTTTAAAATCATCCGTAAGGTTAACCCTGTCACTGTGCAATTACAGCTTCCACAATCCATGCGGATACATCCCACGTTCCACGTATCCCGCCTCAAACCATTACTCATTAGCGCCTTAGCACCTCCCGAAGTACCGCCACCGCCGCCTCGTATCATTGGGGGTGGTCCCGCTTATACGGTGCGTAGTATCGTGGCTTCGGCGGCGTGTAGGTAGGGGTACTCAGTTCCTAGTGGACTGGGAGGGTTACGGTCCTGAGGAGCGCAGTTGGGTTCCGTCCCGGCACATCTTGGATCCATCGTTGATCCAAGATTTTCACCGGCGTGGGGCTGAAGGGTCGTCAGGAGTCGTCCCTTAAGGGGGGGGTCCTGTCATGGTTGTTCCCCTGACTTACCACCAGAGGGCGGTGTTTCGCCTTTCTGGTAGGAGGGGCGGAGCAAATCAATTACCATTTCCTCCTATTTAAACCTCAGCTGTTTTCCGGTTCTTTCTGCGAAATCGTAAGCCTTTGTTCACGATCTAGCCGGTAAGGTCTGTGTGTCTTTTTAAAGACGCGCTCAAAGAAACTTGCTATCGTACAAGAAACATTTCCTATTCAAATCCTTAGCAAATGTAGGAATTCTTTTATGTAACCCGATTTAGGAAACTTACTCACTCCCCCTGAGTTAGTTTGGTTTTCCGGGTACACAGTCTGTGGACTGTGTTTCGGGTTTCATTTCTTTCGTTGGTTATTTGGCTCTTCTAGCCGTTTATCTTTTCATTCAAACACTCGGTGTTGGTGTTTTATTTCATTCCTTTGTTTGTGTCTTTGTGGCACCTAGTCACCCGTTGGGTGATATTTCGGTTTCCCCCTTTTGTTATTGTTTCTCCTATTTCTCTGTTACTTCAGAGTTTGTGGTTAAGCTGTATAGTTACAGTTTAACTTATCGATACCCCCGGGGTTCTGCGATTGGCACCAATCCCTAAACCCACCATCACAGTGTCTGCATGCACAGGGCTGTGTGTCTGCAGGGCAGGGTCTGTGTGTCTGCAGGGCAGGGTCTGTGTGTCTGTAGGGCAGGGTCTGTGTGTCTGCAGGGTAGGGGCTGTGTGTCTGCAGGGCAGGGTCTGTGTGTCTGCAGGGCAGGGTCTGTGTGTCTGTAGGGCAGGGTCTGTGTGTCTGCAGGGTAGGGGCTGTGTCTGCAGGGTAGGGGCTGTGTGTCTGCAGGGCAGGGTC